>CAJQUW010011804.1:0-78299 GCA_907163375.1 Prostheceraeus crozeri | reverse complement strand
TATTGGTCATTTACGCAACTAGTGCATGATTGTTTCATTATAGCATTCCACGAGTTAGATATCTTAAATGCCCGAGGCCGTAGGGTGAGGCATGGAATCCATAATCTATGGAGGGCTATTTAAATCTAGCGAGTTCGAATGCTATGATGAAGCAATCTCATGCACGAGTTGCCTAGAGAATTTTATTTACCGGCGTGCTATGATGATCAAGGACAGAGTGTGAATGACACATAGAAATTGATAACAATAAAACCTCTAGAACGGAAGTTAAGCTTCATGCAATACACAATAGCGGCACATAAATCGCACGCATTTTCACTTAGATACACTTGTCAACGGCTGTGTCATTGGGTTATGATCAGTCACATGAGCAATTCTAAACTTTTCATTGGTTCTTCATGGCCCAACTTAGTTCCCCCGGATGTGCCGCGACCTTGAGTCAATTTTCATTCTAGTCAACTTCAGATAAACAATCTATTTCCACGGAATGACATGTCTATGATTATCAAGAGTATTTGAATAGAAATTTAGCCTGACCAATATTGTAAATATTCTCAGATCTAATACATACTAAGCCGTCAAAACTCGCCCATAATGTTCATAGATTATGATTATGATTCTTCCTGTGCATTGGAGTAAATATTATTTCCCGCGCGGGCAATAATCTGCTTTACAGGTAAAATTAAGTGATAGGATGTCTAGATTATGCTCCAGGAGACAAATAAACTGCATTTATTGAGTAGCTATGGTAGATATAAACCTCGCCTACGGCTCTGTTTATATCACGCCATAGCTAGTCAATAAAAAGCAGTGCAAACATCAAAAGCTAGCTATGATAACATAACATACGTATAATTATGACTACATGTATATGTATATAATAACTCATCTGAATCGGGCTATAATGACGGAATCTTTGGGCACAAGCGCAACCGCAGACTACCGTCATTAAATCTTTCTTCAGATGGGCATTATTCCTATAATATACCACTTGTAACGACTCCAATTAGAGAGACGTAAGGAAAGAAAGAGGACGTTTATGTATGTTCAGACGGTTTATATTATGAATGGCAATCATATTTCAGCATTTCACAGTATATACACAGTCTAATGTCCATCTATAGTTTCACTGAATGTCAATCTTCAATCTATTTAGTAGAAGGAGTAATTATCGACAATTTCATAGCAGAGTAGTGGTTGGAGCATCGTGCAATGCTGTTATACCATAGACTAGCGAATTTTTAAATATTTTGACACCTCTGCCTACGGCTTCGGAGCCACGAATTTGCTTCGCTGTCGAAATATTAATTATTGAGTAAAATACATGTATATTAAATAATAATAACTAAACAAGTCTTTCAACGCAAAAATTATTATACTAAAATCGATTTCGCCGGTCCGGCCTGGTCACTTAGTACATAAACAAATCTTACTGATATAATAGAGATCAAATGCTAAATCATTTGAAATCATAGAACTTTAACATCACAAAGATCAAAGAGATAGAAATAATAGAAATGAAGTCCTAGCACAGTATAATGGTGAAAATCAATTTCTACAAATAGTCACTGTCGGTACATTGGCCTGATTCCATTCGCTTTTGTTGTTCATTAATATTTTTGAGGCCTGTATGCTGTTTTTGATGTTAACGGCTTCCGATATTTGTCTTTCCATGGCTATTTGTATATTTTTTAATTAATTTTTATTATATATATTAATTATTTAATTAATGAGTATCTGTAGAAATTGATTTTCACCATTATACTGTGCTAGGACTTCATTTCTATTATTTCTATCTCTTTGAGTTTTGTGATGTTAAAGTTCTATGATTTCAAATGATTTAGCATTTGATCTCTATTATATCAGTAAGATTTGTTTATGTACTAAGTGACCAGGCCGGACCGGCGAAATCGATTTTAGTATAATAATTTTGTGCGTTGAAAGACTTGTTTAGTTATTATTATTTAATATACATGTATTTTACTCAACAATGCTTCCGAAGTCTTTCTTTGACAATAGTGTTGAAATAACAAAACAAATCAAAATATTAATATAACAGCAAAATAACTTCAAACACAAAAATGACCGCGGAAGCATTAGTTTGTTCTTTGTCTTCTTCCAGCATTCACTTACAAGCGAATAGTTTCAAATTCCTTCAATTTGGGACAGTGCGGCGCACATGTGAGATCTATTTCATAACAGCTCGAATGCCCTTCCTGTCGACTACCAGTGACACTTTCGGGGCTTGACCTCTGGACCAAAAGATCGCAAGGCCAAGCACATAACCACTGTGCCACCGAGACAGCCATGTGAGATCTATTTCATAACAGCTCGAATGCCCTTCCTGTCGACTGCCAGTGACACTTTCGGGGCTTGACCTCTGGACCAAAAGATCGCAAGGCCAAGCACATAACCACTGTGCCACCGAGACAGCCATGTGAGATCTATTTCATAACAGCTCGAAAGACTTCCTGATGGAGCCAACCATACGATTCAAACTTCTGGATTGTATAAGAGAAGCAAATTCTTGAAAATCCGGCTAGGCTCTATTTAAGGCGATCAAAAGGATTAGATCAGCCATCTAGCACTTTGATTGCCTGGTGCTGTCATGGTCAGTCGCTTGACTTCATCTTGTGATCTGTAGAGACGGCATTGCCGTTTACACGGGGCTTTCTGCGCTTGCCAAAGTTAGATAAGCCTTTCGTCAAGATTGCAAGAGATTTCAGTTCAGATTAAGAGATGAAAGCCTTAGTTATTGCAGTAAATAGACACCATTTCACACAAACATTGAGAAAGTTGCAATGTGGTCAAGTATTTGCTTACTTCTCATTCTACGTCAATATGACGACAAACATCAGCATGTAACAGCGAAATGACGTCAAGATACAATGAAGACTACACAGAAGAGGTTTTCAAGTACTTGACAAACATAGAAGTAGCAATGAAGGAATGTAACCCTTATTGTGTACTAGATTGCGGGCAATTTGAGTTTCGTGGCATCATTTTAAGTGCTTAATATTATGTTGTATGAAACCACAGAATTCAATATTTTGTTTATCAGCTCCGGTTTGCTAGAAGTATGATTAATTCGAAATCGACGGCACATCGAGGAACTTATTAAGCGGGAGGCAAAAAAGAATCATGGCACAAATTCTAAGTTAATTAGTTTCCATTTGAGTTTACCTGTAATAGTCGCAACATGAAGAGAAACTAACTAGAACTCGACAGACGCACAGATTCGTAATGTATATCATTCTGTGAAAGTCTCATTTTCGGCCTCGTTCAAGACAGACCTCCGTTCTGACTGCCGGACTACCAGTTTATGCATGAAGTGAATGTGTCATGAGGTATGCAATATGAAGAGAACTTGTTTATAATGTGTTGAACCCCCCCCTTCTATGATAGACTTCTGATAAACTGTACATTAGACCATTAGAGCCAGCTAAAATAACCGTTAAACTTGTCAGAAAAGCTACAGGGAAATGTCCGCAAGGTGTCTTTTAAAAATAATGACGTCACAATCTGATGATTGAGGGCGTATAACAGGTAAAATCTGTTAATACGAGACTTACAGCGTCTGTTTTAACCACAGAATTAAATATTTTGTTTATCTGCTTCGGTTTGTTAGAAGTGTGATTAATACGAAATCGCCGGCATATCGAGGAACTTATTAAGTGTGGAAAAAGGAATTCCTAATACCTTACAGAGATAGGAAAACAGTCGTGCGTCGCTTGCGTATTAAAGTGAGTTCGAGCAAAGTGCTTCGATTGCCACAATTCCTTCAGATTCGAAGAATTCAGATCATTGCGCATAAGTTTTCTCCACAGTGTCCCTTCTGATCATTATTAAGAAAAGTAGCAGGCGCACGAAAATTAGTTCACCTGATGATTTCACCATCGTCTTCTCATCATTCCTTACTGTATAGTTCATACACTGAATCGAATGTTAGCCAAGAAAGCGATGTGTGTTTTGGTGTGTGCGAAGTGATATCATAGCACGCACGCATCTCTCACTGGCATTGGTGTCTCTGCTGACAGCTTATTGTTTGCCATACATTGTAAGCGATGCACGAATTAACCATTCGAGAAGGAGCAAGTTGTCTAATTCTGTGATGTGCCATTTCTATATTAAGGCTACGTATAACCCTTCCTCTCTAGGAAACCGAAGCGCGCGCAGATGAATCTAATTCTGTGTGTGAAACAGTTGCACCCAAGAGGACTTGAGTCATCAGCTGAGCGCCATCCGTCGCTTTATCTCTCAAGATAATGGGTCCGCAACAGCCCGCTGCGCCCAGATCCTTGACACAAAATTGCTACCTTCTTCCGTCTTTGCACTCGACTTTCATCCTTCTACACCGGCCTTCACAAGAAATTTCATCACCGATGGAGCAACGAAACCGCGGAATCCCACTTCAATTTCTACCCTTGCGTCTGAATCCCTTCGGCAAGTTCTTCCTTTTATGGGCATCCTCCTCATTCTCTTCTCAGGGAACGGTTAGTTCGCCCATAATCATTCTCTTCAGGACCAGGTCGTTGGTCAAGTAGGGATAATCCATCCAGCAGCTGTCTATCCACTCGAACTTCCCAGCTCCGCGGAACAGATTGAGACACACGAGGAGACAACCGCTCGACACAAAGTCACTTCCCATTAAATAATTATTATACAGGAATTATTAAGGGCATTTCTATAGAGGAATAACATACTGCACATGACAATTGGAAAAAAGAAGTCAAATGAATTGTCAGTTGAAGAACAATTTAGTAAAAAAATTGCATCATAGAGGAGCATAATCTGGGCCAATTGTGAGTGCTTTTGTCCCGCTTTAGCATAGACTAGATCTGAGAACAGATATTTTGGAATATGGAATAAAATCTCTTATTCAACTTACTTTCTCTTTGGCTGGTTTCTGCGCCTCCGGACGATAAAGGGTTTCAATGCTTGGATACATGATAGAAAACAATGGTGCGTGATCGATGCAGTGTTCGCCCTGATAGCACGCGTGTGTCCGTGCCTCAGAATCGTCACGTGGATAAAGATTTGTGATAGTCCCAGCTTCATCATTCAATGTGGCAAAGGGGATCCAATGAAGCAGATTGTTGCAGTTTTCGTACTTGCTGTCCCAGATGGCCCCGGTCATGCAGGTACCGCAATCTTTGAAGCATCCTTCCAACGCAGCTTTCACTCTTTCCTGATACAAAGAAAAAGGAATTCATTGACTCGTTCGTTGGTATGTATTCTATTATTAAATGAAGAAACAAGAGACCAGTTTGACATCATGAAACAGCTTTGCTTCACAGTCTCTTCGCACCATAGAGGTCGGATTGTCAGATATCTATGATTTTCATGTAGTGAGAGGACAAAAATGTCTACTGCAAGTATTTACAACGATAGTAATAATAGTATTACGGGCTCTTGGTACTATAGACGAGATAGGACCAAAAACGTACGAAGCGCCTCCTATGCAAAACTATGTTGCACAGAAGGCCCTCCTATATTGGTTCGAATTCCCAACAGCCGCCGCGAGACCTCGACCGACATAATAATTGATTACGTGAACCCAGAATGGCTCCAAAGAATGACTCTGCAAACATTGCGCCATGGATGATTGTAAGGCCATGATGAAATCATTCATGGAAAATATGACCCAACTTATAAAAGACAGCTTCGAGAGACACACACAAGCCCTGCAAGCCGATATATCTACCATCAAACGGGAAATGGAAAATGAGAAAGTACAACGGCAGATGCTGGAAGCGGAGAATCAGTCTCTACGACGAGAAATACAGAACATAAACGACGATTACAACTACCTCTCCAGTAAGCTCGACGACAATGAACAACAACAGTTGAATAGAGACTTCGTGCTAGAGAATGTGAGGTGTGATCAAGGTGAGATCATCGACAGTGAGAAGTTTTCTTCAATTGTTAACTCTGTTCTTAGGGGTAACGTGATTAAAAAAGAAGACATAGAAAAAACAACGGCGATAAGAACTCGACGTAATCGAGGAACTGTGACGGTGATCGCAACACTCCGCACTGTGCTGCTCAAAAGGGCCGCCCTGAGCAAGAAAAAGTTATTCAAAGAGAAGGAGATGTACGCGAAGGAAAATTTGACTAGCTATAGGTACGTACAATTTGCTACGCAGAACCAGGGAGTTCGCCAGATCCAACGACTACAACTATGTTTGGACTAAGGACGGTAAGATCTATCTTCGTAAAGACGATCAGTGTAGTGCAATTTTAGTGCGTAATTTTTCTTGCCTTCCTGAAATCTAGACATATTTTGTTTGAATAACATTGGTGGTTTATAGGACAACACAATAACATTTCTGTATGATGGACAGTACGTCTTCACAAATAAATCACAGTAGTAAGGATCTAAGTGACATAGAAGAATTTAGAAGATTTTGCAAGGCAGATAAGAGCAACTTGCGTGTAGTTCATATGAACATACGGTCGCTAAAAGCTAATTTTTTAGAATTCGAACACGTATCTAAAACTATACCAAAAAATATTGACGTAATAGTGCTAAGTGAATGCTAGATAAATAACATAGATATGTACAAAAACTCACTCCCGGACTACGGAATAGTGTACTCAAGTAAATTAAATAGGTCGGGAGGAGTAGTATTATTCTATCGTAAAGAAACTATCTCGCTAATAGACAGTGGTTGCGATTTTATACCAGGAGCAGATTCAGTTAGTATCACATTCGATTACGCCAAACTAAAATGTCAAACTATAATAGGAATTTATAGATCACCATCCGAGAATGCAAAGAACTTCATAGAAAACATGAATACATGGCTAAGAAACCATAATACCACAAATGTTTTTGCAGTGTTGGGTGATATGAACTTGTGTAGAATGAAATATGATAATGATACCAATGTAGAAGATTTTTATGACTCATTATTAGAATATGCATTGTATCCTACAATCAATTCATATACAAGGAGTTCAACTACGGGAACCACTAGTTTGATTGACCAAATTTTCATTAACTATAGAAATATTGTTGGAAATAAAGTGTTCTCCGGCAATGTCGACTTAAATATCACTGACCATAGACTCGAATATGTTTTTATACATTTAAATAGGTTGAAAGCGAACTTGTATGAAAACGAAAGGCCCTTAATAAGGATATATAATGAGTCCAACCAACTGAAATTCATTGAGATACTAAATTCTTGCATTTTTCTCGGTAACCGACACGCTGACATAAGTTCTCTAAACTTATATGAAGATTTCCAAAAGCAAATTCATGAAGCTTTTGCGGAAGCTTTCCCGTTAATACGCTTATCGAAGAAGAAAGCAAACAGTAAGACCTGGTTTGACAGTGCCTGCACAAAAGCACTACATAAGAAGCAAAAATTGTACAAAGTGTACAAGGCCAGTCAAAACTGCTCCGATAAAGAACGGTATCATAAATACAATAAGTATTATAAAGCACTTATTCAACAGAAAAAAGATGAGTATAACAGAAATATAATTGAGAACTGCAAAAGTGACTCCAGAGCTTCCTGGAAATTTATTAATAAACTATTAGGAAAGTCGTCAGACAGACCAATGATTCGAATACTAAATAACGACGAAATGATAACCAACACGACTAGAATTTGTAACTCTTTTAATTCCCATTTTAACGAAGTTGGGAAACTGTATGGAACTCAACCTAGCAAAAGAAACGATTTCGCAGAATATTTGGGAAAGCGCATAGACAAGTCCTTTTTCTTTAGAGAAATAGAGTCAAAAGAAATAAAAGACATACTAATTAAAATGAATGATAAAAAAGCTACGAATGACAAAATACCATTGAAAATCTTTAAACTATGTCCGGACCATGTGATCGATAGACTTACTTACATTTTAAACAAAATAGTGCGTGATGGTAACATGCCAACTACTTTAAAAACCTCCAAAATTATACCAGTCTATAAAAAAGGATCAAGATTGGACATAAACAATTACAGACCAATCTCTTTACTTAGCTACGTAGACAAGATTCTCGAAAAGGTTATACACTCCAGATTATACAGTTATTTAGATAAAATAGAGTTTCTCAGTCCAAATCAATTCGGTTTCAGAGAACATCACTCAACAGAGCTATCACTACTTTCCGTCATGAATAGAATATATACAGCAGTAGAAGCTAAAGAATTCATAATGTTATTATCAGTAGATTTTCGGAAGGCCTTTGAAATAATAAGACATGACATACTAATAGAGAAGTTAGAGCATATAGGAATAAGGGGATTTGCCTTAGACTGGTTCAAGTCGTATTTAAACAGCAGAAGTCATCAGACTGTAGTAAATGGTGTTCTCTCTGAAGCATTATATACCAAAACAGGAGTACCTGAAGGTTCAACTTTAGGTCCTCTTCTATTTCTTATCTACATTAATGATATGCATAACATTTTCCCCAAAGACGAATTGAATATATTTGCTGATGACACCACTCTTATACTTAAGAGCAGAAGCCTAGAAAGTCTCTTTTCCACGGCAAAAAGCAGATTAGACTCACTGGAAAAATTCAGTAAGGCAAATGGCATCCGTCTTAATGATAGCAAGACGGAATATATGATAATTCATCCCCATCGCTCTAAAGAAATAGACCAGGATTTGTACCAAAACCAAACAAAGATTATTAGAGTAAATTGCTTAAAACTATTGGGTGTACATATAGACATGAATTTGAGTTTCACTTCACATGCAAATACGATACTTAATACCAAATTAAGAAAATTCTTACCTATATTTTACAACTTAAGACGATGCCTTCCACTAGAATGTCTATTAAAGATATATTCTGCCAATATACATTGTATATTAAACTATTGCATTCTTATCTTTCACCAAGGAAAACGAAGTAACATAATTAAACTAGAAAAACTTCAAAGGAGACTACTTAAAGTTATATTTAGAGTTAAGGCCAATGAAGTAGATTCACACATGACGAAACATAGAATATTAACGGTCAGCGATATGTATCGCTACAAAATGCTGAGTCTCTGCTATAAGATGATTTATAAGGTCGATGATTTACCGCATTTTCTTGGAAACATCCACAAACCCCAGAGTGGCAGCTCATTAAGAAATAAAGTTAACCTACGGATACCATTTCATAGGACAAGCTTAGGGCAACGTAGTATTGACTTTGCCTCAGCGATTGAATGGAATTTACTTCCTCGTAGCATTAAAGAAATAAGAGAATATGATAAGTTCCAAAAAAAGCTTAAACAAATACTAGTCAGCAAATACTAACAGAAACGAAAGTTGCAATATCTGAGGTAACTAAGAGAGATGATAGTGTGCGAATGGAAAATATCAAATGCTATTCCAACCCTGATATTGTATCCCGGACATTGGCATATAATAGCCCAAGTATGTGATTTGTAAGTATATGTGTATGTGGACTTTCATGTATGTATCTTGTATGACGATCACTGACCTGTTGTTTGGCTGTACATACCTTGTGTGAGAGTATCTAGGATATATGTTTATATGTATAATGTAAATGATTTTGATGTGTGAGTAATTTTAATCTGAACTTTTGTTTGCGGGGCTAGGTTCCTACTGTCCCACAGTGCTCTGGCCCCGCCCACCTCTACATTTATCTGTATTTGTATTATATTTAGTATTTTGTAAAAGTAATAAATGTATATATCTGTATTTATCTACGAGTATATGTAAATGTAACGATCCTTGTACAGATTTTGTATTGGTGGAAAATATATTTCTATTCTATTCTATTCTATATTATTTCAATATCTATGGTAGATGCAAACTCTAAATTTTACATGTGTATGTTGGAGGGATCAACCACTTATATTTATGTTTTCGCGTCAAAGTGTGCAATACTTCATTTTACAGAGCAGAAAGACCGAAAATTTCTATAATTTCTTCGATAGGGCGCTCTGTGCAGGTTTAAGAATTTTCTAGAATTATTTTTGTAATTATAGGCCGCCTTGTACAATAGAAGTTGCCTATCCATGTGTACCACACGACTTTGTTTTCCAATAACTTTAAAAAGTATTTTAATCTTCTTGTAATGATTGCAATGTCTACTCAGCAGACGGGATTAGCGACGAGATTCCATTTTATGATCTTATGATCATTCATTCAGTTAACTTCCTAACTTCTATTTTAAGCCTCGTATGTTAAACGATCTCTCATTGGTCTACGTCGCTCTACAATAATTATTCAATTCTTAGAATGAACTATTATGAACTTCTGGGAAGACGACCACACAACAGCCTGCCAAAGTGACGAATGAATGATAGCGAAAATGATGATGTGAATGTTGTTGCAAAAGTTAAGCAAAATCATAAAAGCAGCAAATAAAGTCAGATCTAAAGCATTGTTACAGCAACGAATGATTGCATGAATATCATTCAACTGCATAAAACCGAGACACGCAATAACGCTCTCAGTCGAATTTACTGAAGTCTATATCAGTCAACGAGGTCCGGAACATTATGTTTGAACTGCATGCAATTATGCTTCAACATTGAATGCTCCATTTCAGGTAAGATCCTTTAAAATTCAGCTGCTCAATATCATTTACATGTATGATTTCAGTAAATGTGCGAGAATATCTATACTTTAATAAAATTCAGTTCCGGACCTCCTACTAAATAGGTATGTAAAATATGTCTTGGGATACTTTCAATAATTTAAAAACTTGACAATGTGATATCAGGCCGCTTATATTTATTAATATTTATAATCTCTCCTCTAAATATCATTCATGCGCTTCTTGCTATAATAAAATAGCACTATATTCAAATGCAGTTTGTGCAATGTCAATGTCCTCTCCTTCCCGAACTATCCCAATTTGTCCATCTTTGTCTACTTCATGATATCATCATCTATCTGTAAATATTTCCATAACATTATCATGGTCGTAATTGTAACATTGTTTGCCATATTTTGTATTCGTGTTCTCGATTTGAGAAATAAACGTTTTGACATTTTGATATTTTGTTGACAGCAAAGTTGAGGGTGAACAGAGCGAAGTTGAAGGTGAACAGATGGATGTTCAGAAAGATGATGTGAGCAAAAAGTAGAAATGCATCGGAAACAAGAGAGTTTTGATCAAGATAGTTCGGAACAAGAAAGTTTCGAATCAGAAAGTTACGAAAAGGAAGTGTAAGATTTCAAGATGTATCTCAGAGACTTCTACCTAAACGAAAGTGTTGAAAAATGTTTGCTGCGGTGAAGAAAAAGGAGACTTGGAATGCTTCTCAAGCTCCTAGACATTGCTTTTGGACTTCAATACATGATACACTCGTACATGCATATCTTCAAAAATGTCTTTGTTATATGTGTATGGTTCAACAGTACATTGTTATCTGCTACTGACTGCTAAACCTCGTAATTATCAGACTCGCTTTGGAAGAACGTCATTTTCCTATGCTGTTCCCGCATTGTGGAATTCCTTACCAAGAGACGTGAGGAACTCTGCATCCTTACACTCAGGCTTGCCACTTCGCAAAGACAAAAATACAGACTTGGTGATGGGTCATCTTAGTAGTATAAAAAATGGTGTTAAGTGTCATGTGAAATGGAATAACTTAAGATTGAGATATTTGTGGGACACATGAGCCTATCAAGCTGTTCAACTGTAGCCGGAGTACAGACTCTGATTTCATTGTTCATAAACAACAACGAAATGTACATGCAATGCTGACTGAGAAAATAGGAAGCTTTGACATTCCAACAAATACAAGTATATTGAGAGATAAAAACGAGTTCTTTGTATGATATCATGATTTAACATTGGACTTATCGTTCACTTAGCAAACATAGAATCGATTATTTTTTGACTATCTGAATTGAGATATGACATTTCGGACTCTCGCTCTGATTGTAGGCGCAGTTTTTTAGCACGAATCTCTTCAACCGCTTGCTCAGCTGCAGCCAACTCCTCGTTTATATTGCCCAGTTCTTTGTCAACCGTTTGAGTGGTCCTGCGCTTGTAAACGCCAGTTACGCGTTCTTTGGACGATGACAGCGGTTGTGGAAGTTCTATGGTTGACTTCTTTTTCTGAAGCAGTTTGTATTGAGCGGAAGCCTGGGATATCATTTTCATGAGGTTTTGAGAGGCTTGAAATGCTTCGAATTTTTTCCTGTCAAAATGCGAGCAGATAATGCGTCGAGCATCGTATGTTGCCGCATCCATTCTGGACTGATAAATCGATTCAACGGTCTTCATTTTGGAGAATCCAGATTCTGCAACCATGTTATGAGGGAGCGGCAAAAGAAGTACCTCAATGACATGGGAAATGTGCGGACTGTCATTTAGTTTACCCTCGGCAAACAATTTCTCTAATGATACTGTATCCTTCATTTGAACTCGAATCAATGATAATTCGTCTACTGCCTTGATTCTGTTCATGTTCAATGCATTGCACAATCGCTAAAAAGATCTCAAGAACTTCTCGCTATATTCACTGGTATGAATGAGATGACATCTGCGAACAATATCAGATGTTCAAGAAAGAGAGAGAAAGAGAGAAGTCTCGGACATTGGAAGTCAATGATTTACGCCACAGTTATATTTTCCAAATGCAAAATATAAATGCGGACTATTACAGACTTCATAAGGAAATACAGACCAAATACAGACTTTACAGACCAGTCTGTAAATACAGACCAAGTGGCAAGCCTGCTTACACTCCTTTAAAGATCTTTGAAGACATACTTCATTTCTTGCAATCGCTGACGTGTTTATGTTTTTTGTCTACATGTAATGTTGTATAATTTTATTGCGGCGTGAGCTCACCAAGTAATGGCGCTCTATAAATATACAGTTATTATTATTATTAATATTACAAAATGTATAAATGAGAATTCTTACATCTCCAGTGAGCAAATGCTTCCTTGAGATTTCGTGCCACAATTCGTCCACCACTTTGAATCGTGCCACGGCAGAATTGTCACAGAAATCAGTGTCACTTCGAGGCACACAGTCATCCGGGTCGGTGGAACGCTTGACACGCCTCGCACCTTCACTGTCGACGTGAATGAAGTACGGATCTTGCTTCTTCGGAGGATCATCAAATAGACAAGCAGTTTCCGGAGACAGTGGATTCACCATTCGACCTCGAATTGCCTGAAATGATAGCAATTAGACAAGCATCATCAAAAATTGATTGAAATTGACATTCGTGAACAATCAATTAACTACAATTGAAATTCTATCCTCTTCACGAGCGCAATCTCATAAATCATTGAAAAAAATCATGTCAACTGTTCTTGTTACGTATGAGGAGTCATAAGAACATGTGTAGGTGATACATTGATATACATTGATTTCATTGTGAGTGGTCTCCGTGGCACAGTGGTTAAGTGCTTTGCCTAGCGATCTCTCGGTTCAGAGGTCGAGCCCCGAGAGTGTCATTGGAAGTCGTCAGGAGGGGCATCCGGACTAAAAGATCACAACGTTCCAGATAAAAGTCTGACTATGTCAGCACCGTCCAAGCCCCCAGTATGGGGGAGTAATGATGTTAACCCTATCAGGATCGGCTGGGGGCATCCTAATCAACTTCTTTTTATATATCTGACAATTAGTCAGAGTTCAATTTTTTCTGACTTTTAATTTGTATGCATGGTGAACCTTCAGTAAAAAGTTGGGCAAAAGTGACTTACTATATGGTTGGTTTTAAATGTACTTTTTAGAAAATTGATAGTTTTCATTTAGGGCAGCATTGATTAATGATATAATGTTTCTCTATCATATTTACATGATATTTATGCATGTGGAATTCAAGATTGTTAACATACACAGTCATCTTATCTCCCAAAATGAGAACATTTACATTGTACATATGTAATATACAGTATAGGCTTACATACACATGTGAAAATATGAAGTTTTAATGTGCATTTTTAGATATGAAACCCACAGAATAATGCAAAATATATATCACCACTCGAAAGACTGCATTCGGAATGTATCATAATGAATGAATAAAGCGTTGTCTTTATTACGAATAAGTCATTAGCAAAGATAGAAGAATGCAATAATACATGAAAGGACATTACCTGCGTTCAAATTTCAAATTGCTATTTATAGTACTAAAATTAACGTAGAATACTTATAACACCATATAGATATACTTGAGTAAAAGTTTGCATAAATACTTTAGTTGTTATGAACCATTTTTGAAGAGTTATGAAAATACATAGATTCATGAAAAATGAAAAAATCATGCAAAATAGAAAACTACCATTCGAAATATGTAGTAACCCTATTTTCAAAAAGTTTTATCCATCGGAGCATCGAAAATTTGAGGGCCCTCCCGGTCCTAAGAAGCTAAAAATCGCCCGGTCCTGATAGGGTTAAATCATTGATCAGCATCAACATTGATGATATGACCAGATTTCAAAATGTCTACAATGCACGCTAAACCTGATTTTGCCACATTGATTGGTTTGTATAATCGACAATTTCTTATCACTAATATTTTTGCTAATTTGATATTGAATCATTGCTGTCGATGCAAATTATGCATCTAACTTGAAAGACCTGAGGTGTCATTGACCCAGCATATTGTATCCTAAAGCGACCAACACTGAATGTGGACATTCGGTGGGAAGAGGCTATTGGAATTACTGAGCAATCAAATAATTTTTGGTAACCCCTGTCTACCATATGACATACAGATTGATCTTCTTTAAGTGTAGCTGTGGCAATAACGAAAAGATGCGGTCACATCAATGAACCTTGAGGAACACCAGATTTCACATCAGCGCATCGGCTAGTTGCTGTACCAATTCTAACATCATATGTTCTATCTTTGAGGTAATGTGCTATCCAAGAAATGAATGAGTGTGTGAGGTTGCATTCATGCAGACAAATCAAAAGAACCGAAATTCCTATTATCCAGCGTCTTCATGAAAATCCATTAAATGTTGAACATGTATCTCTGACTTACTTGAACAACACGTTCTTGAATTTCATCAAGGAAAGCGGATTGATCATTGGTATCAGGAGGAACCAGTTCCTCACAATCATCACATTCGTACCAGGCTTTGTATTCATCACGGAGATCTATGAAGATTCCATCACGATAAATTCCAATGCCTGTCATCCGATTGGCTCCGAAGAACAATGGAGGACAAATAACACTGGCTGAGCGCGCCAATTTCCATAGCGTATGCAAGGTTTCATTGTAACCTGTGAATATGACATGTCAAGATTCTTGTACTCTTAGAACAGATATTATTCTGGGACAGATCAATAGAGCAAAGATAAGGATTTCAAATTTCCACGTTGAAATGAATGTCAAAGATCTCACCTGATACGGTTGTATCTTTGTTGTACGCAACATGAACTGCTATTCCGAGCGTGTGCGTGTTGATTCTCTCGTCTAGGATCGGATCGAATAAAGCTCTTTCCTCAAACTTTGAAATGAATGCTCGAACAACTTTGAGTTTGATTGGCAAAGTTGAGTTGTATCCATTATTTTCATAGAAGGAGAGAGAGCTGACACACTCAACAATCTTTGGATGAAGACGGAAATATCTGAAGAAATGTAAAAATGAAATGTCGAAGAATTTGAATTTGTATCAATGCATTTCGAAGTTAGAAAGGATTAGAGCATAGAGTAGGGATAGGTAGAGATAGGTAGAGTGTCGACTCAAAAAATCTGCATACAGTGAGAATTTTTATATGAAAATATTCAGTTTTTGCAGAGATTACGTTCCCGTGGTCCAAAATATTATTTGAGCAGTTTAAAAAGTCAGAATTTTGCAAATTGATATGCTACCGACATGGAAGCCCCTTTGTGAGGAGTACGAAACAAGTTGAATATCAAAAGGAATGAATGTTGGCTAATAAGCATCCTATAAACGGAAATTAAGCTGATTATCAAGGGAATCTCATGAACCGCATTATAATGGAAGTCTTCATGAAAAAGTCCCGATCTGATTTTGCTTTCTTGGCTGAAATTTCAAGCTTTCAATTCAATTTACCCCGGCATGATTTCACGATTCACTAAATTCATGTTTCATTTCTTGAATCTGAATAGTGATGTGGAACCATCTACATGTTTCAGAGATAAAATTGAAATCATTGTCTTTGATTATGTGATTTTGCTCTACCAGTGGCAGGTTGTTTATGATATGATCACACTTAAGAAAATTACCCTTAATGTTGAGCATGAAAGTAATAGTAACCTATCGAATTGTTAATTTAACAAACATAGCCTCTGCAAGGCTGTCATGACACGGAGGATCTGTAAAATACCATCATTCCTTCTGCATTACTATCATGATCATTCAATTCCGTAGCAATTTCCACAAAACTGCAAAACTTTGCATATCTCACATTTGGCAACAAAATCCAACTATATCCTCCTCGAGTTCATTTAATAAAATCGAAAGTGTACACACATTGGGGATTAATAAACGCGGAGTTACCACTCTGCCTAATATACTTACTTACTCTATGGATTAGAGAGTAGCTATGTGCAACGGTTCAGCGCACCTACTGCATCGGCTTGGCTGTTGAACTTCTTAGCATTGTTTTAAAAGTGATGATCTGTGAGACAAGTATTTATGAAATGTAAATAGACCTGAACAGCTGCCATTTCATCCAATATCAGCAATCATCAGCAGGTCTACTAGTTCACATCTTTCAACATTGAAACAACTCCCTATTTAAAGTTGCACCCATGCAAGGTAAATTTGAGAAATGCAATTAGCAAGTTAATGAAATTTCGACGGACATTTATCAAATATCACTTTAGACACACTACTGGAGATTTGCCAATAGTGTGTTCAAAGTGATATTTAATGAATGTCCGTAGAAATTTCACTAAATTGCTAATTGCAGATCTCATATTTATTAAAACACTTCTCGAAACATTGGGAAATTCACTGAATTATACACATTTCATGCTTCATTGTAAGTTGTCTCAAGATATCTGTTGGCATGCACCCTACAGGCTGCACACTTGCAGGCAAGACTTTCTTTACTTGGAAGTATGTTCATCCGCCAACCCGAGTTTCTTCAGGGAGCGAGTCTGAAAATGGGACTTTCATAGAATAATGCGAACCGTATGTTTCCCAGGATCAAAGCACATATGTGTATCCAATAGGACACAGATTGAACTATCTGATGAAAATGACATTTTTCTGTGTATTATCTGTCTAGAAGTGAAGTCTACAGCTATAGTTTTTGGTATGGAATGTCTAATAGTTGATAACAACAGCTCTTGATTGGTGACGTATTCGAAAAAGTGGTTAAATGCAAAAATATTGCATTTGTTAAATCTGATGTGTTCAATTCATAGACAATGTACATTTTGATGGCATAAAGGCATTCTATGACAGAATTAAAACCCAGCATTATACTTTGATGCGGGGAAAAGTTATGATGAGGTACAAGATGCTTGATCTGTACTAGCCACGAATATCATGAAAGACAGTATGCTTACCTAAATTCAGAATCCGATGACACGAAATCACCCAGAGGAGCATCAGATGCCAAGGAAGCGTTCCCCATCCCGTCTCCATCGATCAGAGGATAGTCAGCCTTCTCCTCTGGTGAGAATACGCTCGGGAGATCGTAGAGAGTCTCCTTTGATTCTGGTACAGTAACTGGTGGCAGTTTTAGATCTGGGAAGTCAATTTCATCAGATTCAACCTCCGCCTGTTTCTTCACCTGCAGATTGAGAATCAAGGAATTGAAGTGTCCAAACATTGCGCAATGAACTTTTTTGAATTTTGAAGATGCAGAAGTTTATCCTATTCATACTATTTTCTTAATAGAGATAAATAATTACTAAATCCTGAGCTTGCATTTTGAATTCAAATGCGTTAACCTATACGGAAGGTATACAAGAATAGATTGACTTCAATTCTTTGAAAAGTAGCTTAGAGTAGGCTGCAACATGTCAAGGTTTTACATGTAATTAGGAATTATATTTATAAAAAAAGCACATCGGCGAAAATTCTGTTGGTTACGTCATAAAATAATAACACAGAAATTTAACATGAAAAGATGCTCTTAGCTACGTCATTCAATAATAACACAGACATTTAACATGAAAAGATGCTCTTAGCTACGTCATTCAATAATAACACAGACATTTAACATGAAGAGATGCTCTTAGCTACGTCATTCAATAATAACACAGACATTTAACATGAAAAGATGCTCTTGGTTACGTCATTCAATAATAAGATGCTCGGAACCCTTGATTATCTTGAAGATTCAAGGGTCATTGAATAAGAACCCTTGAGAATCTTTTTCAATATATTCTTAACTCAATCTGGCTGTCAAATTCACAATGCGCCGAACTAAGGAAGATTGAAAATATAATGCTCCTTAATTCGGTGCATTTGAATAACTGCACCAACTGATAACTGATACTAGAAAAATATATAATACTTGCAATCGACTATACCTCATTCAAAAATGACTCCATTAACTCCATGCTGTAGTAAATACAACAGTCACGCATTCTCTCAAATGGTTTTATGATTTTCTTATGCGTGACTTTAAGAATACAGTGTGATGGCATTTTTGAGTTGACAAAGTGAAGCAAAACGTCGACAAAAAATTTCTTAACTTCAGACTTTTGAAGAAAGTGCCTATCAAAACAGGTCACAAATTTGACTTCAACGGGACCAGATCGAAATTCGGCAAGTCTCATGCATCTGCTTTGAGTACTCTAGTTACTTTGGAATCCTTTGGAGGCATAGGATATGAAATAAAGTTGCATCAGCCTTTATTGTGATTTTTGTGGTTTCAATCCATTAATTGTAATTGACATTTTATGCCATTAATTTTATTGACATTGGAAACACTGACCAATCAATCAAATGAATTAGACCGGTTCTGTTTGACTAGAAAGGAAGCATTGGAACATGCAACGCTACCAAATTGGCACAATCTGCTGACATAATACCATACCAATCGAACAATGAGTAGCCAGTTCAACATTAAACACAACAAATTGTGCGAGGTTTCAGAGACTGTTATCAACCGGATCACACAGCAAACAGACACAGACGATGTCAAGTTCTACAGAGAAGTTTGTGAACGTCTTTTCGTGCGCCTGTTAACTTTTTTAATAGGCCTAATGATCGGAGGGCCCAACATTATCGAGAAAGGTTTTGCTCAATGATCTGAATTCTTCGAATCTGAAGGAGTCGTGGCGATCGAAGCATTTTGAAGGATTTCACAGCAATCCGCAGGCGACGGACGACTATTTTCCTATCCTTGTAAGGCATTAAACATTTCTTTTCGCCCACTTAGCAAGTTCCTGCATGTGCCATCGTTTTAAATCAGTTTGTACTTCTAACAAAGTGACACGTTTGAGCATTCCAATTCTGTGATTGAAACTGGAATTACTAGGCAATCAATTAATTGAAATTGGAAACTGAGCAATCAATTAAATCAATTTTTGATGATCTCTGCTGATTTATCATCACAAGTTAGGTATGAGTGACGCACATCTGCAATAAGAAATTGGCTCAAGAATCCTTGACAGTAGATAGGTAGACATTGGACACCCTGCAACTGATAAACGATAGAGAGATGTTCGGTCTCGCGTGTATCGTCCTTTCACAAACGGCAAATAATACGGTTTCTCACAGACTCATAACTCCCAATTTCTATCCACAATTGCTGCATTCAGAAATCCATGAGATCGGTATGAGCGTGGAAAGTATTATTTGTCATTTTACCGGAATGTTCTCAAATTCTCTGTTATGTTTTCTATTCTTTTGTAGTTAACTGCTATAATGGAGAGAATGGACTTCCATGGCATAAAATTACCAACTAGAGCACGCCTTTAAATGCTTTCTCTTTAGACATCGCAATCCAAGAACTTTGCTGCTTGGATATCAGTAGTTCAGACGGATCCTCGAATCTTTTAATCTTTGAAATGTTCATCTCACCGCTATGCATCACGGAACAGGACTAAAAGACCTCTGTTTTTGAAACTCATTCAAAGAAGTCGCATTTGTCATCTTGTCAGTCTCACAACTGTGGATGCAAGTGAATTAGAACACGCTGGGTTGTGACTGCTTACACCATTACTGTTCGACAATTGGACACTGCTGCAACATCAATCATGTGTAATAGAAATTTAAGTCAATTAATTTTTGACAATCCCTAGTTGCGAGAGAACACACTCTAAACTTCTTTTTAGAATTAATCATGAACTCACCGCTACAATGATATTGCTGCCATCATGTTTCACGTAGTCAAACCCAGCACACATAGCAAGCTTAGACAATGTGGTGAGATCACTGCCACTTTGCAGTCTCAGTTTCAGCATCCGCCCCTCGTAATGCAAGGAATTAGAAGGCTGCTCTCCACTCGGATTGCCAGAAGTAGCCTCATCCCAAGCTTCTAGAACCTTGACCTTAGTATTCAGGTTGCTGGGATCTCTGGTCAATTTCTGCAGAATATTCAGATACTTGTACATTCGGGGACTCATCATTCGGTCGGAGCATCGTGTGGACACCGCATTGCCAACGATACCGTTCTTACAGTCTTGGCAAGTGTTCCCGGTGTAACCACACCATGACTGACTGGCTTCCGTGTCCTCGAAGATGACATTGTTTGAAGGGAACTGGATCATACGCATGAAATCTTTCTGCGTTGTTCGAGTGACGACTGTATCCAACACACCGACAACTGATTCGGCGGAGGTAACACCGTCAGGAAAGACCTGACCACTGGTCAAACCTAAAAATGAGAGATGAAGCTGAAGAACTCATGTTTCATGATCCAAGTTTCAAGGAAATACCATAGCAAGCTGCAGTGATTCCTTTAGGCAGTTTCTCAATTTCCCTCTGTCTCATGACCATATTAGTCTACTTGTACTTTTGCATTGATGATTGATAATTACATAGACTCTAGACCAGGGGTGCGCAACCTCTTACATTCTTCGGCCGCCATTTGGAAGGCCGACAGAATCACGGCCGCACTTAATATGTGTGCAAACAACTAGGTCAATAGCCAATCCTTTTTTATTCCAGCACTCAAATTAGCTTTCCCTGATGAATGACGCAGTGAAAATCGCATAAAGGTCTACTTCGTAAAGAATGAGTTAGCAAGTTAACCCACATACGACCGACGGTCACTTTTGACTCGAAAACATTTTAAGCTTAAGGCACTTGAAAAGTTGAAAGCATGTTTTTGTAAGGGCAACCGAAGGAGAACACACTTTACTAAGTCACTGTAATAATTCATAAAGGAATCACGAGCCATACAAAATTCATTCATTCATTCATTCATCACAGGGCCGGTGATCTCACAGGCATCCTTATTCAGGCTATGGACTTGAAGCCTACGCGCGCGAACAATTCGAGCAAATTTCAGTTGCCCCTTTTGTTTCTTTTAGCTGATGACTCTAGCCATGAATGCAGATGAATGTAACTCCCCTAAAATATTCTATTCATGAGTTATCAAACTGCTTGAACGCCTTCATCGCGCCTGCGGGCGCGCATTTTTCCAAACAGCATGGGCATGAAGGTGTTCGACAGTTACAAGGTGACTAGCATGCTACTATAGTGACGATTGTTTTTCGATTGCCTTGAACTCCGGAAATATTTGCAATATATATGTACAATATTATTTTTCTTTTACTTCTCAATGTCACGGCCGCACTGCTTCTGCTACGGCCGGATGCGGCCGTACGGCCGCAGGTTGCGGACCCCTGCTCTAGACAGATGTAGCCGCCACGAGACATGCTTCGACCTGTTGTGCCTCAAAGTCGTGGGTAGGTTCAAACTAGCGACGTTGGAGCTAGTGGACCTGCAGGCATACCCTCTAACCACAAGGCCACCGGACCATCTGTTAAGAGCGTGAATTAACCAGGAAGACACTGCTTCAGCGCAGGTAGGTACCTCTACCTTTACGTCTTCCACTTTTTTATTGTTGTCTTTACTTGATAAAGACGTCTTAACAGTGAAAATGTACAATAGGATATCAATTAGCAACTGTATTTCGTAGCAGTTTGCCTTAAGCCTCTCCCAGCCTGAGGAACCACATCAAAGAAACAAAATCCAAAGGATGCTAAGAAGATATTTCAGTAAGTACAATACTTCAATCAATAATGGAATTAAATGATTTGGAATTAAATTATTGGATGAAAGCAAATTGCAGCATCATAGATCAATTAATAGGTAGGCCTAAGATCTAAAATGTATTTATTTTATCAACTGGTTTAAATTGCCAGTTAATCATGAATTGCTCTAAATTAAATCAATTTTTTAAAAATTTACAAGATGACAAAAATTTCGAGTCTTTTTCAATAGAAAACATTTTCCAGTATCCATTACACATTTTTGCAGCAAATATATCTTTTCAATTTCTATTTGGATATAAGTAAATTTAATTTAGTTTGCAGAAATTTCTCTGGTAAGAAAGTAAGTTTGATTTAGTATAAGTAAGATCAATTTAGTTTTTCTTTAGATATCTTTGATAGTAATTCCTAGTGCTCCCTTAGAGTTTCAAGAAGGCAAAATATCAAAAGATCACATAAACAACTTTTTTATTTGCAATGTTAAATAACTAATCAAAAATGTTCTCACCACGGAGACACTTAGGAAGATATTTCAATGTATGTGTTTGAAAGTGTTGGCACTTGGAAGTTGTTATGACATGGAGGCAAGAAAGAACTTCACGCTCAATGATTCTCATCCGACGATTGTGAAGTCCTTCATTTGTTGATCTGTCATGACGCTCACGTTGAATCACGGGATCCGACAGCCGTCTTTTCACTGTGCTTTAAGGCATGATCCTGCCATTTGACAAGCGTTCAGAAATGGAGCATACTTTGTCAACTTTCGAATAACTGCAGAGTCGCCCAAATGATTATCTTCTCCATGACATTGAGCATTGTCGAAAATGATTGATCATCAGTGACTTCAATCAACTCAGCGACTTCCGACAAGAAATCAGCAAACCGTGCTTTTCTCATACCTCCACGAGTTTGAAGATGGTGAACCAGGCCCAATTCGGGGCTGATAGCTAAACAAAGAGTTAGATTTTGACCTCTTTGTCCTTCCACCAAACGCACAGCACGTTCACCAGACAGAGACCTCCCTTTCGTTCTTGATGTCCATACGTTGAAGCCAAATTCATTAACGTAGATTTTCTTAACTGAAAGTCCGTCACCGAAGCACCACTCTGCATACTCCCGCCTTTCTTCCTTTCCTTCTGGAGTATTCCATTGAATAGGAACAGACCTGACATATTTTAGTGTATAAAATAAACCATCAAGACGAGCACTTAGCGTTTGATGTGAAATTGTTGGCTTTTGAGGTAGTCGCTCTCTCAATAATGCAATCATTTCATTCAGTGTTGCTGTTGGCTTCTGTTCAATGAACTCTTGTACAACCGCCATCATTTCGTCGTCAACTTTGACATTCCTAGAGCCGCCTTTTTGTTTGGCCTCGATTCGACCAGTTTTCTTATAGTTCACAATCATATTCCTCGCTGATTGGGGCTTTATACCAAGATAATTGGCTAAATTTAACCAATCCTTGTTGTCATTAAATGCATTGACAAGGCGCTCCCGATCAGTAAAGCTTATCGCTTTCCCTCCCAACATTCTTGAACGACACTTCGAGTGAATATGATTTAAACTATGGTAATCAGAATTTCAATAACGCTAACACAATTCTATCATTACAGTGAAATTCAAAATTTTGATAAATTCAAATCGTCATCGATTCACAATTGACACACTGGGAATAGTAATCAAAGATATCTAAAGAAAAACTAAATTGATCTTACTTATACTAAATCAAACTTACTTTCTTACCAGAGATATTTCTGCAAACTAAATTGAAC
The DNA here is from genome assembly GCA_907163375.1 of Prostheceraeus crozeri. Classification (NCBI taxonomy): domain Eukaryota; kingdom Metazoa; phylum Platyhelminthes; order Polycladida; family Euryleptidae; genus Prostheceraeus; species Prostheceraeus crozeri. Next base: position 54,472 of record CAJQUW010011804.1, on the reverse strand, counting down.
TTACTTATATCCAAATAGAAATGGAAAAGGTATGTAATAATTACAAAACAGCCACTTTTCATACTTAATTAACTTAATGTTCTACCGTTATCAAGGAAATAATCTAGTAACTGAGAAATACATGCACATAAATTTCTACTTAAGATATTCAAAATTATCAAACTATTCTATGGAAAATCTAAATCTATGACAATCAGAACCTTTGATAAATCAAAATACATAAAACGACACTCACCTGTGTAAGTTGAACAGTCAGGCTCTGTACTGGGATCACTGACGGTATCGATCTGTGTTAGCGCCCATGATCTGAAGGCGCTATCAGAGGAGAAATCACCAGATCCTGAGACTGTAAAAGACTGTGTCGACGGTGTTGTTGTGCCTGTCATGTATGCGAAGACAGAATCTGACTTCATAATGATACCTATATCACGTCCAATCGCAGAGAAAGTGACGATGCAATGCTTGAGCAACGTGGTAGCCAAAAGCGGATAGTCTTTAACCGCTTCATCGAAACGGTAGCTGATTTCTGCTCCCGTTCCTGAAATAAGAAATGAAACACAAGCCGTTAATTTTATCTTCATTTGTGTCATCATATACAGTGTCTTGGGTGGTCTCCGTGGCACAGTGGTTAAGTGCTTGGCCTAGCGATCTTTCGGTCCAGAGGTCGAGCCCCGAAAGTGTCATTGAAAGTCGTCAGGAAAGGCACACGGGATAAAAGATCACAACGCTCCTAATCAAAGTCTGACTATGTCAGCACCGTCCAAGCCTCAGTATCTTTCTCTGAGACAGAATGTATCTTAAATGTGGCAGACAGCTTACAGTTTCCACTGATTTCACCAAGTACTGTACTCTACGCACTCGGTAGAGTACAGTAACACCGGTAATCTATAAAAATCTATCAAAAATGATGTATACTGAAAAAAACTGAACGATGCAAAAATTCGTGCAATCCCCATCACGATTTTCGTGTATCGACCGTAATTTTCGTGCATTGGTGCATGATTCGTGCATGCACGAATTTCGTGCGTGAATCCGGACACTGGTGCATAGGTGCGATCGAGGCTAAGAAGGCTTGTCTTCTCTACTAAATCACCGAGTGAAAAGACAATCCTTTTTCACTATCACGGTTCATTCCCTCAACTATTACAAGCTTTGGATGCAGCAGTGTCTCTGTACTTTTGTTTGACGAACTCAGTTGACATCAAGAAAGTGACAGCTATGCACGAGGATAAATAATTTGTCTGCATTATATGTCGGGTCTAATTATAGGCCGGAGTCCTATCACTTGATAGGACTCCGACTCCGACTCCAGCAAAAATGATAGGACTCCGTGACTCCGACTCCGCATCCCTGCGTTAAACCACTATTCTTTCATATGCAGTGCAAGATACTTTTCAGAGAATGGAAATAGAGGGCTTGAATCATTGATAATGCTCATCACGGGAAGTCACAAAGCGTCGATGTTTGCTTATAACTATAATTTCATAATGATTAATTTCATATAATTTCATTATTACTATAATTGTCATTCGCCTGACGCTGGTCCTCTGCGTCACGTGAAAGGCCTTAAGATCACCATTAAAAACAGAAATTATAGTAAACAGAACACATCGACGCTTTGTGGCTTCCCATGATGAGCATTATTACATACTATCATCGGCAATGATATCATTTTATTTTTTGCTATGAAACTAAGCCATTTTTTAGTGAAATATACATAGGCCTGCACCGTAGTCATACGAATTTTTCGACTTGCACTGCTAACATGCTACTTGTACTGATCTTATCGATGAAATATAAATTATATTGCATGCAACATCGACATATTCCAAATAATTGAAGACCAAAGAAAGCAGTTTAGTCATACAAAGATTCTTGCATATCAAAACTTAGGTAGGGCCTATGGCCTATACATTAGACATCGCAAATCTTGATTTAAGCTTTATAACTCGAATTACAGCAGTTGGTTAGGCCAACAGAATCTAAAGTACGAAAAAAGGCTTCAGAAACATCAAGACAGCTATTAATAAGTTCAATATCCAATCATAGGCCTACTGGAAGTCTGAAGTAGCCAATGCATGAGATATGCACTGCACATGTCGAGCTAATCGCAGAAGACAGCGGTCTTTATTGTCTGCATTGTTTGACAGTTCTTGTGATACAGACGATAGCCTGTTGCCTTTCGCTACACTGTAAACTGTAGACAGCCAAAAATCAGACAAATAACAGCCAAAATGATCAGACAATTGCAACAGACAGCATCAGACAATCAATAGCCAAAAGTGACTGTTCAGAACAGACAAGATGAGACAATCACCACACAAAATACCAGCCTGTCTATTTTTCTAGAAATATTGACACTGGAACGATTTGACACTAGTTACTTACAGTATATGTGGACACTCCTAATCATATCTGTTCTATCACTGTCCAACTCACTCACACAAGCATTCCTGTATGCAGATTAAGAACTACTCTGATATCTTCCAGGATGTCTTTCGTTCTGTCGCAGTCAACTTTCGGGAAGTATATATACCCTTGAAAGTTGTAAAGAACATAGTAAAAACAGAATTAAAAGATGGCATCAATATGTCAAATATTCAGACCGGTTATTCCAGTGACTTCAAGTATTTCAAAAGAACCCTACTTATTTAAACATTGGATATTCTTATAATCGAAAATTATCAAGGATACCATCCAATTTTGATAAAAGTGTATATATTAGTCATAAGTAGTATGATATGCAGTAAACGTAATAATGCAAATTAGTCCGTGCGATGAGACAAAAATTGTCTGATAAGCAGGAAATTTATATGATAATACGTAGCATCAGCCAAAATACTGATTTGGCTGGTAAATTGTCTAACAAGTGGCTGTTTACAGTTTACAGTGTACATGAATCAACTAGTGGGGAAGGACATGGGTAGAACAAACGAAAGAGACTAAATTTACTTCAATACAAAATGCGAATATCTATGATAAGAAAATATAATGGAACAGAAATTTTTGATGATATCATTTTATCATTACCGATCTTTGATTACTACACTAGTTCAGGCTCTTCTGCTGATCTGCTCCAACAAGTCACTGCACGAAGGACCATAACGTCCGCGGCTGCCAGGGGATTTAGGGCTGTGGACATCTTTCTGGTATGCCTTAGTGCTCAGACGACCTCTGCAACCTCTCTTTACTTCTCTCTACAGATGACAGTAATGCTATTTATGACCAAGAAAATTATGTCTATATTCGAGAGCATGGTGAACGCTCTTCTTTCACATTCCCAAATACATTTTCTCCATCCCCTCACTCCATTATACTGAGTGTTAGGAAAGAATGCAGAACGGGCCAATTTTAGAAATCCTCTATTTGACCAGACCTGCGCTTGAAACAAGGTCTCTTCGAAGGACAGAGAACACTCTACCCCAATGCCACTGCGTCTGCGCGCGCTTCGGTTTCCTAGAGAGGAAGGGTTATGTGTAACCTTAATATCGAAATGGCACATCGCAGAATTAGACAACTTGCTCCTTCTCGAATGGATAATTCGTGTATCGCTTGCTATTGGAAATGGAAAACAATAAGCTGTCAGCTGAGGACAGCAGAGCCAGTGAGAAATGCGTGCGTGCTGTGATATCACTTCGCACACACCAAAACACACATCGCTGTCTGGCTAATATTCGACTCAGGGCAAGCACTATACAGTGAGAAATACCGAGGAGAGGATGTGAAAACATCAAGTGAACTAATTTTGTGCGCAATGATCTAAATTCTTCGAATCTGAAGGAATTTTGGCAATCAAAGCACTTTGCTGGAATTCACATTAATCCGCAAGCGACGCACGACTTTTTTTCCTCTCTCTGCAAGGTATTAGGAATTTCTTTTCGCCCACTTATAAGTTCCTGAATCTGCCGTCGATTTCGAATAGATTATACTTCTAGTAAACAGAAGCAGATAAACAAAATGTCTAATTCTATCTCGATATTATGCGAAGGAAAAAAGGCCACGCCAGTGATTGTTCTCCGTGACTATTCGTTGGTAAATCGACCATAGAAATAGCTTTCTTTTGATTTAGTTGCTTTGCAAAACGTCAACACATAACCATATATTTTAGTCCTCAACTTTCACCTACAAAATACAAATTACAATGTTCTCTTCATGTCACTACAGCGACCAGGATAAAGCAAAAACCACTTCAACCCAGTAATCCTGTAAGTCTTCGTCGCTGCCTTGTGGAAAGTTCTATTGATTTGCTTTGCACTAACCTGCATGCAAGCTTTCTTAGTCTGCACTTGTTTGCTGTTTCCTTTGGACAGATTAAATCACCGCAGAGAAGCTCAGGCCAACGCTTAAACATCTACCTGTGAACGTTGGAAATGTTATTGAATTATTGAATCTTTCTTTGCATCATTGACTTTCCGTCTATTTTCTTTCGAGAACCGTTTTCATCCTCATAAGTGCAGGTCTTTAAATATTTGGAACTATTGACACTGTAATCTGCCTGTCTAAAAAGAGAGTTGCGCAACAGGCTGTAAACATTCATTACCAAGTACAGCACCGAATTAGGGTTTCATGGATTATTAATTAGTCTCTTGCTTACAGCAGTGCATAATATTTGGGCATCATGCTGTTATTGACAATTTTACAGAGATCACCAGACTATGGATTTGTAGGCCTATTTTGTACATAATAAATACGCTTAAAAAACTTGCAAATTAAGGCTCGATAGTTTTTCATTGACTTGTTGTTCTAAATGATCATAGTGCTGTGATAATGATACATGAACTAACACACATGCACACCGTTAAAAAAGTTCATTTTGCTCATTTCCTAAAGCTATTCTTCTGTAGGTTCTAGGAGTAGATTGACTTCTTTGGCAAATGGTGACAGAAACTTTCTTTCAGAACTTGAATTTTCGAAAATACCTTCTTCCCTGTCTGATGGTCAAATTTGATGAAAACGGGTTGTCTTATTTTAGGCTCACCACAGACCAAATGTCATAATGCATCAAAAATTTGAAACACTGCCACGATAGATAACGACTTGCTCTATCTGATGGTGAAAAAACGCTAAGAAGAGCAAGGTCTACAGAGATACCCGAAGATCAGCTACGTTTTGGGATTTTCAAGTTAGCAAGTATCAATATCGCAAGTTTCCCAACTTTACAGATCCAAAAGTCATCGATTGATATCATTGCATCCAGCACGAGTTTCACGGAGTGATGTACATAACGTGGTTATTACAAATCCGCGCAACTGCTCAGTTCTCCTCCGTTCCTCTCATTGTCAGACGGTCAAAGAAAACATATGGAAATCTACTAGGAAGCGCATTGAAGATTCTTGATAAAAATGACATTTCTCTATGTTTTATCTGATAAGTAAATTTTTTGAAGGTAAAGTCTAGATCCATAATTTTTGACATGTCCTAATCTGTTCACTTACATTTATGAAGTTAAAAACATTCACATAATTTTCTTTAAGCAGCATATTTTGCAAGAAAATATAGATGCAAGTAAACCAAGCTGAACTTACAAAAGTTGATAATTTTCGTCCATATGACGGCCTGTTCACGTAAAAAAGGATTTTTCAAATTACTGTGCATTCTGCATGTCTTCATTTTAACAGAATTAAAATATCAATGTATTATGTGCTGCGTACTCATCTTTGTTGTTGAGGTTTGGTTTCACAGATTTTATTACTAAAACCTCTCTGACACCAACATCGGCGAAAATGTGCAACTTTTGTAAATTCAATAAATCAGATAGACTTACTTACATTTACATGCATATTTTCTGAACACATTCAGATTTGGCAAGCCTCCTTCAGTCAGCAAACACAGCATTATGACCAATTTTAGCCATATTTAATCACATTCTTGTTTGCATTGTCGACTAGAAACACGGTGGCAACATAATAGGAAATGAGTTGAAGACATTCCATGTCAAAAATTATGGTTTTAGACTTAGTACTTTCACTTTGTAAAGGAAAACATAGAAAATCTCATTTCAATCGCGAAACTGCAATCTGCATCCAATTGGATTATCTATCTATTTCAGATAGTGTTTTTCTTTGACCCTGTCTGACAGGAGGAACCATGTAGAACTCCGTAGACGCTCAGACTCGCAGTAGGCATAGGGGTGCACATCTTTGTGTGAAAGTCTCATTTTCGGTCTTGTTTCCCGGAGAAACTCGTTCTGACTACCGGACTGCCAAAATGTCATCTCAAAAAGCTTTCGTTTCTAGCATTACATTGGAAATCCTTTGAATACTAGACAACTGTGAAATACGGTGTACTAAAATATGATATCAGAACATCCTATTTCTATTAATAGTATGTTTTTGTTTCGGAGTAATTCAATTTCAGCGGCACTGAAAGGAGACAAGTTTCGCTGGTTTATATAATCAACCTTCCCCCGCTCAGCCCCTCCCGTACCGAAAATTTCATCCTGAAGAAAGGAAGATGCTTGCTTCAAATTTTAGATCGATAATTTTCTACATATTCCACAGCTTTTCACCTATTGTGAATAACGTCCTCTTTATTCTTTCTTCACAATGAGAATTCAAGAATTTGAATGTGCGACAAATTTGGCAAATTTTGCACTATTTTCACTTTGAATGTTTTCAGGTGTCCTTTTTAATATGAAAACTGTTCGAATTTTGAAAGAAAGTGTTCTTGTCTCAATTTGAGCAGAAACTGACAATTCCCTTGTCGATTCTATTTAAACTTCGAAGTTAGGAATTCAAAATTCAAAATTGTGAAATTTTCGTAATTGATCCGGATTACAAAATGCAAACTTACATCATTTATTGGTATTTCTTATCTCAGCGTTTTATTTCCTACACCTCTATATTATATTTCATGGTAATATTCACGTTCCCTTTCAAATTAATTAAATTGGTCGAATGGTTTCTGAGATAGGACAAGAAATAATAGCCGTAGTAAAAAAATCATCTCTTTGACCTTTGACCTTACATTTGACCTTCGCAATGACCTTGAATATCAAAACAATAATTGACTTGTCATGATGAGAGCTTCCATTTGGTGTGTTTGTTTTGATTTCGACCTTTGGTTTCGGAAATAAGCAGGGCAGGTTTGTCAAAACACCCCCGTGGGCAATGTTAGTTGGAATGAAGTCTATGAGATTGGAACAAGTCTAGAAAAGTCAACAGCTACGAACACAAGGGAGAAACATCTTCAATTTCCCCACTTAATACACGAAGCCATACAAGCAAGCCACGGGTAAGGCACCCTTGTTTCACTAAACATAGCACCAGGCTTGAGCCAGGAACCTCTTACAAGAGTGGTGGTGTCTCCCGAAGCGGACAGATTCGACTCCGGGACCTTCTGCACTTCTATATCGGCGCAAGGCCCGTAACCAACCTGAACTATCTTATAAAGAATGCACCCTGTATCAGCTGATGACACCATGTCATCCGTATGTTTCTACATATTGCGAAAGAAGACTAATACTTTATGCATACAGAACAGCAGCAATTGTCCATACTCCAGGATACCACTGAATAATGTCTGAAATTTACTGAACTTGAAGGATACTTAGAACGATATTACATAACTGTGTACAACGTTCTGTGGCTACGTTTATTTTGTTTGAAGAGAAACATTAAAGTCAACTGTTTGATTATTTGTGTTCATCAAAGATCACTTCCAAGGTAAGAGAAAACTAACATTGCTGCATAACACGTCGAAGACAAATCAAAGTGAAAATGCAGAATGACTTCCGTAAATCACTATGCATTTGAATTAAAACTTCAGAGGTCAATTTTCAGACCTCGGAGCGTTTGAATTCCCTATTGTAACATCGAATCAACCATCTTCCGTTCTGAACTGGTCTAATTATAATATGGCCAAATTGCATTTCTGTTATGAGCTAAAATGTACACGTAGGCCGTAAAATGCACCTTTTTTATATAGACAGACGATCGACAGGCATAGGAAACGCCAACGTGAAATCGGTTCAATTAATTTAAAAATACAAGAATAAATATGACACTTGACACTTAAATCTGTCTTACCGGGGGGGGGGGGGAATGGCTCCTGAGAATCCTACACATTTTTTGATGTTGTGTAGAACAAACACTTGTTTTATCACATTCTACAAAATGATGAGAACATCTACGAGATGGAAACTTAGATTTAAAGTCTGTGCGTGGAACATGATACGTATATTTTCATTGCGCATCATAAGGTAATAAATTTGAGGTCAATTATGACACAAATGTGTGCTCTTTAAGTAACATTTGGGTTGCCCTAAAAAACCAATCGCATACACTTTTCCTATATTGATTTTTCATTTTACAAGTCCTATATATATATGTATATGAGTATATTGCATCCACAGAATAAGACAGGTCGTCTCTTCTTCTGGTTGACTAGAAAGGAAGCATGGGAACATGTAACGTCAATGAAATGGCACAATCTCCTGACATAATACCATAGCAATCGAACAATGAGCAGCCAGTTCAACATTGAACACGCCAAATTGTGCAAAGTTTCACTACCTGTTATCAACCGGATCACACAGCAAACAGACACAGTCGATGTCAAGTTCTACAGAGAAGTTTGTGAACGTTTTTTTCTGCACCTACTAACTTTTTTAATAATAATCGGAGGTCCCAACATTATCTAGAAAACCCTTACGCAATGATCTGAATTGTTCGAATCTGAAGGAATCGTGGCGATCGGAGCATTTTGAAGGAATTCACAGCAATCCGCAAGCGACGCACGACTATTTTTCCTATCTCTGTAAGGCATTAAGAATGTCTTTTTATCCACCTAGCAAGTTCCTGCATGTGCCATCGTTTTGAATCAGTTTGCACTTCTAGCAAAGAGATACAGTTAAACAATCTAATTCTGTGATTGCATCATTGTTTGTTGATTGTTGTCACTGATGGTGGCAGCTTGTCTGCTGAAACATGCTTGCGAATATATCTGTCAAGCGCTTACGGCTTCTAACTGTCAAATGTGACAGATAATAGTGTACAGGAGGTAATTCTTCAAATGGATAAGAACACTGCAAGAGACTTTCACGGCATCAAACAATGAGTTAAAGGAAAAGCAGAAATTCGCATGTAAACCAAGGCTACAATATTGCAATGTGCATGATTACTCCCCTTCTTCCCCACTGACCAGTATTCCATAAATTAGAAAATCCTCCTAGTTAATAATAACTCATCTAAAACGCTAATTATTAAGCTACGATTGCAACTCTGTGAGCAATATTTGCAATTCTAAGATTATGTCATCAAGCTTTTAATAGAACTGTTACTCCGACAAATCCTTGTATCAACTGTTGCGGTCGATCGAAGTTGCTGTAATATAATTATAGAAATCAGGTTAAGTTTCTTAGGATGATTTGTAATCTATAGTCCACTACTAAGCGGATTTCTTGTTAATCGGGTGTGCTAATCCGCCAATTTTCCTGATCACAAGCAACATTGTTACAATATTGCATAAACCAGGTCAGTTTTAGTACCAGGCCAGTTCGAAAACCCGATCATAAAGTGATTAAATGCATCCGTCTAATGTTGCAAGCATTATATAAGAAATACTTCGTTATCGTTAAAATATATCAAAAAGTACTAAGGTAAAGATCTAGCAGCACGATAATAATTGGCATCTAATTTTAGAAGCAATCCAACAACGTTCTCATAAATAGATAGGCAACACACACGTATACATGTTCGTTCAAGTTGCAAGATTAACCTGTGTACATTGTAGAATCAATGAAGATACTGGGAGTTGTAGCAAGAGATCGCCTTAAGATGGAATCTTCATATCTCTAGCATTCTAAGAACTGCCTCTCAACGTTTGCAAATCCTAAGGTGCATGCACAGAATTAGATTGTTTAAGCGTATCTCTTTGCTAGAAGTGCAAACTGATTCAAACAGATGGCACATGCAGGACCTTGCTAAGTGGATAAAAAGACATTCTTAATGCCTTACAGAGATAGGAAAAATAGTCGTGCGTCGCTTGCGGATTGCTGTGAATTCCTTCAAAATGCTCCGATCGCCACGATTCCTTCAGATTCGAACAATTCAGATCATTGCGTAAAGGTTTTCTAGATAATGTTGGGACCTCCGATTATTATTAAAAAAGTTAGTAGGTGCAGAAAAAAACGTTCACAAACTTCTCTGTAGAACTTGACATCGACTGTGTCTGTTTGCTGTGTGGTCCGGTTGATAACAGGTAGTGAAACATCGCACAATTTGGCGTGTTTAATGTTGAACTGGCTGCTTATTGATCGATTGTTATGGTATTATGTAAGCAGATTGTGCCATTTGATAAGCGGTACATGTTCCAATGCTTCCTTTCTAGTCAAACAGAAGAATAGACGATCTGTCTGATTCTGAGGGTGCATGCGTTGTAACATACAGTTTCGACTACAAATCTTATTCAGATATATCACGGACTAATCTATTCTTATATGTTTGTGTTGGACTTTATCGGTTTAGCGTCATTTTCATCACCTCCGTTGGGTTGGACGATAATTCTTTATAGAATGCCTCCAGTTGTTCCGATAAAGGACATTGGCTTCTTTGAGGCCCGATTGCCGACAGTCTGGAAACACTGTTTCTTCCCAGATCTTCTTTCAGCGGTCTCTAGGCTTCTTCATTTTCCCGACTTTCTTCACCCCCGTGGCACAGTGGTTAAATGCTTGGCTTAGCGATCTTCCGGTACGGAGGTCGAGCCCAGAAAGTCTCATTGGAAAGTCGACAGGAAGAGCATCCCGACTAAAAGTACTACAACGCTCCGCAAGTCTGACTATGTCAGCACCGTCCAAGCCTCAAGTACTGAGTAGTGACGTAAAAGCTTCATTTTTTTCTTCACTCAATCGCTGATATCTTTCCGCACCACATGGCCGTACCATCGCAATCTGCCCACCCTCATGGCCTCATCGATCGACCGCAGGTTCAGACGCGCCAGGTCTTCGCTGGCAACTCTATTTTCGAGAGATGCTCCACATATTATAAATAAGCACATGATGTATAAGCCTACATAAAATGATGCTTTAAAGGGTGTCTTACAACATCGTCGTTATCTACTTTATTTGTACGATTCTTCGTTCATTTGACAAAACAGCCCTCAAAATATAATGCTGACTTTGGAAAAATGATATCTTGGTATTAGTAGTTTGACTTGGCGGTTAATGCTACGTTGTCTCGGGGGATGAAACCATCTCATTAGATTGCGCACAATCTTCAATTAAGGTCTTATGTCGTACTGTCGCCCGTCGATAGCTCAGCTGGTAGAGAGTTGGCCAGAGTGCCACAGGTCGGTGGTTCAAATCTACCAATCCGTCTGTTGAATTAAATTGATCTTACAAAGCGTTTCTTAGTCCGTAAAATGGTAATCGTGCCTAGCACATGGGTGAAATTAGTATCACATCCATCTAAGCAACAGAAAGTCACTTATGAAAGTCGGGAATATATCTTTAAAGCCCTTATTAACTATTTTGAATTAGTAAATTTTATGTCAATTATCAAATCTCTAAAAACCAAAATATACAAAAAGTGTTTTATTCAAAATTGTTTGATAAAAAAATCATAGAAACAAAGAGATTCGATTCGACTAAAATTTGCCGATTCGCAGGTCCTCAAAATAAATGGCTTGAATCTTTCCTCTATGTGGTTAGAATTTAAGTACGTGTATTACTATGAAATTCTAATTTTTTCAAATTTTCTGAGGCATGCAGTTTTCACCTGAATAATGATGTGGACTTATAAAAGTTAATTATGACAATTTTCTTTTGACCGCAATTGGTGAAAAGACAAGCTCAAGAAAATACTCTGAGTCATTTCCATCGAACATAGTTAGAATCATTACCTCACCGAGCTAATCACTGACGCAGGAATTGTAAAATACCTGCCTCGAGACCCCGTCCACGCAGACAGTGCATCGATGCAGGATAGTATAAATGAACGTCTAAACATTTGGGAACATATTCGTTGTTCCTGGAAACTATTTGCTACATGTACTTCGTGAATTGATAATTTATTTCATAGGAACTGGTCTAGGTTTTATGAATATCCAGCGTTCTTGACCGTGCTAAAATATATTGTGAGCGATTTCAATCACATTTCCGATTTTTAAGTTATTGTAAAGATCTGATTCTTAATACACTGATCAAACTGTCCATTAAGTATGAAGACTGCTAAAAGTGCATATAAAAATAATAGCTGTTATAGAAATAAAAAGCAAAGTTGTTTCAGCAGTAACAAATTTTAAGAATAATATCATCTTATTATAAAAATGACAGTATGCAAATTACCTCGTACATGTATGATAAATTTAATACTCTTAAGAATATTTATTTGTCAAATAAGATCTCATCACTATGATAAGTCATGAATAATAAAACGTCTATAATTGTGATGCTTTATGCGATGACTAAAAGCATGAACTGGTATAAAACGTCATAACAGTAAACATAACTTTAATACGAAAGTGGAAAAAAGTTTTTGTTATTATTATCATAAGTAAATGAAAACACGTTCCTGAACCTCAACAAAACATCCCAATCGACATAACTCACAAATGCTAGTAAGAAAATTCGGACATCAAATCAAGGTCACTTTCAGTTATAGCCCTACCTGCATATTTATCGATAGCCTAATATTTGAATCATGTTCAACAAAGTTAAAGTAGTAGTTCTAGTAGAAAAAATGCTCAATTGTATATTTACAAGAAATACGCTAGGTTCGGTACTTCAAAACATCTCTTCCAGATTTATAATCCCAAATAAAAGAATATTTTTCTGAGATTTTCATCCGCGTACGCACAGCTCAAACCCCTAATTCGCGCAGGCAACGCTGCTTTCCTCTGTATATCTGCTGCCATTTAGATAGTCAATTCCTTGATAATTTCTCCAAAACAGTAAAAATTACACATCTCACATGTGGTAATGGATACAAGGGTGGGTCTTGGGTTTCATAAAATCTGGGGTCTACACTAAGGGATAACACTACAGGATATACTACAGGATAATACTTATTTCTGTTGACAGAGACTCAATTTCTAAGCCTAATGACAAGCATTTGTAACCAAATTAAAGAGCAGATCGATGCGATTCTAATGGTACCACTCCGAACCTATTGCAATGCCTAGAGCGCCCAAAAAATGTATCTGATTTTTTTAATTTTTCAAAAAAATCTTTAATTTTGAAAGTAAACTTATGCATAAATGGGTGATTACATCCTTCGCATTGTCATCTATGGGAAGCAGGATTATTGCTTTTCTGTAACATAATTTTTTCTCGCTTTCAATTAAGCTTTGAGATGCCTATCAACATTCTGTATCATGCTTATGAATTATTGGAATCTCAAATTAGAGAATCTCGCCAAGTTTGTGAAACGCAGGTGTCGTTTTGGTTTCTGAAAGTCTGACGTTTTCATACAAATATTAGAAAGCAAGATGACAAAATGTTCAAGAAAATTTAACAAATCCGACGTTATGTTCTCCTCAAAATATATCTTCCAACTCGCTAGTTAAACCATAGAGTAAGTATATTATTAGGTAGCTCCGCATTTATTAAATCCCCAATGTGTATACACTTTCGAATTTATTAAATGAACTCAAAGGAGATGCAGTCGGAAATGTTTCCAAATATGAGATGTGCGCATTTATGCAGTTTTAAAGGAATTACAACGGAATTGACTGATCATGATAGCACAAAGTAGAAGGAAATGATATTATTTTACAGATAGTCCGTGTCCGGACAGCCTTGGAGAGTAATGTTTATTAAGTTTGCAACTCGATGACCTGCTATTGCTTTCATGCTGAACCTCAAGAGAATCTTCTTAGCGTGACCATAAGCAACCTGCCACTTGCAGAGCAAAATCACATAATCAAAGACAATGATTTCAATTAACTTTGAAAGATGTAAATGGGTCCACATCACTATTCAGATTCAAGAAATGTAACATGAATTTAGTGAATCATGCCGGTGAAAATTGAATGAAAAACTTGAAATTTAAGCCAAGAAAACACGAATAATATCGCGACTTTTTCATGAAGACTTTCATTGTAATACAATTCATGAAATTCCCTTGATAATCAGCTTAATTTCCGCTTAGTTAGGATGCTTAATATCAAATATTCATTCCTTTTGATATCCAACTTGTTTTATACTACTTATATAGGAGGTTCATCTCGGTAGTATGTATATATATTGGCAAATTTTGACTTTTTTCAAAAGTGCTCAAATAATTTTTTGAACCGCGGGAATGCAATCCCCCCAAAAACTAAATCTTTTTTAAATACAAAAATACTGCCTGTTTCCGATCAGACTGAAGCACAGAGTAGGGATATATAGGTAGAGTGTCGACTCAAAAAAGTTTCTGTATACAGTGAAAATTTTTATATCGAAAGATTCAGTTTTTTGCGGAGATTACGTTCCCGCGGTCAAAATTTTGCCAATTTATATGCTACCGAGATGACTCTCCAATATAAGTAGCATGAAACAAGTTGGATATGAAAGGGAATAAAAATTTGCTGATAAGCATCCTAACTAAGAGAAAATCAAGCTGATGATCAAGGAAATCTAATGCACGGCATTATAATGGAAGTCTTCATGAAAAAGTCGAGATCTTATTGTGCTGTCTTAGCTGAAATTTCATATTTTAAATTCTATCTTCACTGGCATGATTTTATGATTCACTAAATTAATGTTTCATTTCTTGAATCTGAATAGTGATATGGAACCATTTACATCTTTCAAAGTTGACTGAAATCATTGTCTTTGATTATGTGATTTTGCTCTGCCGGTGACAGGTTGCCTGTGATATGATCACGCTTAAGAAAAGACTCTTGAGGTTGAGTATGAAAGTAATAGGAACCCATCGAATTGCTAATTTAACAGACATTAAATCTCCAAGGCTTTCATGACACTGAGGATCTGTAAAATACCATCATTTCTTCTACAGTATTATCATGATCATTTAATTCCGCTGTAATTTCTTCAAAACTGCATAAATGTGCATATCTCACATTTGGAAACAATTCCGAGTGTATCCCCAAGAGTTCATTTAATAAAATCGAAACTGTATACACATTGGGGATTTAATAAATGCGGAGTTACCACTCTACCTAATATTCCTACTCTATGGACTGAAGTATATCGTGTTGTTGGACCTGAAGCGTAGTGAATCTCTATCTATTTGCGCCGAATTTTCGATCATCGTATTTTCCTTGAGCGATCTATCGATTGATTAGAAGCGCCATCGGCAGTCAACTCACCTGCTCTTGAATACAGGGCCTCTTTACCACTGCCGGATGCTTTACTACGCGGCTTATAACCGCTGATAATCGTCAGCCGTTTCCCCTGTGCTTGTAGATCAGACCAGCTGTCTTGAAGACACTGAACAAATGTGGGATGTGCTCTGAAATATTCCGCGTCCATTGTCCTGAAGTTTCCCACCATAACATTAAGGGACAGTCTTTTATTATCAGTCACTTCATCTTCTGTCACAATCGCTTTGTACACTTTTGAGCCAGTTTCTTCATCGTCTGTATATTCATCCCCAGAAGGAACATCAGTAGCTTCTTTGAAAACCTCTCCTGAAGGGAATGTGACGCCGAAATCCGGAACTGAAGAAGCAGATAAAGAAACGACGCAAGAGAAAATGACAATTAGCGAGACATTCAAGAGAGACATGCTTGCAGAGTAGTTAGGACTACTCGTCGCAAGAAAGCGTAGGAGAGATAGAACTTGAGGTGTTTAGAAGCCTGATGCTTATTGCGTCGTTAAACAAAAATGAAGCTCTTCATACTTGTAAACTAAAGGATTAGACCGTGACCTTCAGCAAGTTATTACACAATTCGAAAGAAGACTTTCTATATCTTCAACACACCTCTAGACCAATGGATATACCTTTGGGCGGATTAACACGAGAGCGGATGGGGCTTTCTTCTGTTGCTTTTGCGAACAAATTTTGACCAACAGTGGCAGCGGCTGTAGGTTGATGAGGCAACTGCTTAGTAGCCACGTTGGTTGATAAAACAAATGTATACACTGACTTTTCTGCGCATTTTCTTGGACCGATGATATCTGATGTCGGCATTGTCTTATATCATTAAGTCGCATTAGTGACAGCCTATACCTGGTCAGGGCTGTAATTTTGACCTTCCCTCAGGAATAATTGACGCCTAAGTCTGTCGATGGAGAATATTAGACGTCCAGTTTAGGAAAGAGAGAGGTTTGATGATATGGAAAGTTCATGCAAGAAGGGAAAAGTGCGCTAATGTTCATAACAGTTTTACTATCGCATCACCCAATCAGAGTGCAGTCATATCTGAAGCTAGTAACTATAGAGTAGGTATATAAGGTAGAAGAGCAACCCAGCATTAATCACTTAGTCAATGTGATATCACAAAATATACTCGAATTGTGGTTCACTTTATCGACAGGTCTTTCGACAGGTAGTTTCACTAATGTTTATGTTCAGAGTCAGAAGATATTGGAGTCCCTGATAAAGCTCAAAGACATCATAGCCTGATGTCTATGAATTATTGAGCTAATTTATGCCTAGCTATCTATGGATGCATGATTCTCTTGAAAAAATATCATGCACCTGTTTATGAAATGACCTTGTCGACGAAAATACTTGACGATGAAATGAACCACCAACATAGCGCCGTAATGTGTGATGTTCATTTTTTAAAGCTTTGGAGAAATTACCAAGGAAGTGAATGGTCATGATGGCAATGCAGAAGAGAGAACAGTATTCTGCAAATCCTCAGAGTCACTGTGATTGCTTCGATGGAGTAATTGTTCTTTAATGCTGAGCTTGAATATCATGTCACAAATCAACTGACACTGACAATGATCATAAACAACCTCAAGATATAAATGGCTTCCCAATATTATTCAGAAAAGAAATATATCGTCAATTTATTGAATATTAATTGAATTTCAAATTCATATCCAAGAAATTGCAATCAATCCACATAGCTGAAATCTAACCATAGATAATTCAATTCTACACAATTTTCATTGACCCCAGAACACATCTATTATGTTAGCTAGCACAAGTGTTTAACAGATCCATGTGGTCCTGTTGGAAAAATGAGCTATTAAATATATTTTCTAAGTTGAGAGGCTGAAAAATTGAACCAAGAAGTGACAATTTTATCTATGAAGACGAACCATAATGCTGTAAATAAAGCTTATTTGGCAATCAAGATTATTTCCTTTTAACTTAAATGTTCCAAGATTCTAATCAACAGATTCTAATTGTTTGATATCTAATTAGTTTCACACCACTTAAACATTAAAATAATAAGCAGGGAGTCGGAAACCTGCACTCCGTGGCTCTATTTCAAACTTCACTATCCACATGCGACTCACGAAGAGTAAAGTAGCTCATTTACTTAATACTCCTCCTTTTTCCGTCCTTTTCCACGTTGAACGGAATCAGATGGATTCTGCATTCGGATAGCGCGCCTCCACTTCTGCTCACAGCTCGGCGATCATCGACCTCTGCCGATGTTTTCCTTAGTCTTAGCAACAACCTCTTGGTCTTCTGATTATGACATAAAGAAGAAATCTCTTCAACGAGTCATCTTGTGGCTGCAGACCACATGGCCCTCTTCTTCGCAGAGCATCGGAAATACCTTCTAGATTCTTCTTCCTTAGACATTCACTCCCGTGTTCATCGATCAGTCGCACATCACATTTTCGTTTAACCAATGCCTCTTGTGCTTGTTCCATCTACATAATCTGATACAGACCTGTGCTGTAATTGTAATTGCGATTACAATTGCGCAGTTGAAATTACAATTACTGTAATTAGCAATTACAGTCAATTACAGTTTTACTCATGTAATTGAGATGTAATTGCAATTACTTTGCGTTCAGCTCTGTTCACTAGCAGACATTTTAAATTGCCTTACTCTCCTCGTCGATAATGTAATAAAATAATTAGATGTGCACCGTGCAGGGATGCGTAGTCCTATCATTTTGATAGGACTCCGACTCCGACTTCGGCGGTTGATAGGACTCCGACTCCGATTCCGGGTGGCAAGTATATAAAGTCCAGTTTTCTGAAAAAATCTGGTAACCTACATCAAAGATCATCATAGGTTTACCTGAATCTATCTTTAGTGATCATTGCTGTATCAATTATCAATCATTTTCGATGAAAGTTTATCAAATGTCGCTTTCAGTTGGATGCATGCGACTCGGCTCCTCCCATCTTCTTGATGTGTGCTTCACACGGGTTTTCTCCAGTCTCTACCAGGCAGGAAAATCCCTCATCCTTCTCCGAAAAATATGAGTACACTTTCGATTTTAATATGCGCTTTAGAGGAGCTATCACACACGATTAACGTGAGTGTAAGAGGTAATGGTCTCAAATAAACCAGTATTTCATTTTTGTCTCTGATGTGACATTTGGTGCATAGGTGTGATCGAGGCTAGGAAGGCTTGTCTTCTCTACTAAATCACCGACTGAAAAGACAATCCTTTTTCACTATCACGGCTCATTCCCTCAACTATTGCAAGCTTTGCATGCACTGCAGTCTCTAAATTTTTGTTTGACGGAGAAAGTTGACATCAAGACAGTGACAGCTATGTACGAGGATAAATAATTGGCTTGTATTATATTTCGGGTCTAGTTATAGGCCGGAGTCTGGAGTCCTATCATTCGATAGGACTCCGACTCCAGCAAAAATGATAGGACTGCGACTCCGACAAGAAATTTTTTCGAAGAAATTTACTGCGAAACTTATTGGCAAAATCTAAATTTAGTGCCGGTGTTATGACATTCCTTCCCTCTCCAATTGTTGATCGGAAAATGCAAATCAGAAAACCAGCACTATTAATTTCCCCTCGGTAAATGAGACGCACATAAATTCGTCAAGATGCCACAGTTTAGCTCTTTAAACCAATTCAAAGCTTAACAGAGATGTTATTGCAATAGTAATAAAGTCTCCTAGAAGCTGCAGCTCTGCATCTAAAGTCTGAATCGTAGTAGAGATGAGGCAAAAGCACTTGGGGGGATAAAAAAAAGTGACAATTTGATATCAAAACTATAAGCGTGGTCTGCTTTCCGGGAGCAATAGTGACTGATATCCGCCAAGAAAAAATAAATGGTGGGAAAACGAAAAGCGTAATGCCGGCAATTATCTAAAGTAATTGCAATGTAATTGAAGGAAGACGGAGTAATTTGTAATTGCAATCAACTGCATTAATAAAATGTAATTAACAATTTTAGTCAATCACATTTCATGAGTAATTGACACACGTCTGATCAGATAGCCTTTCGCGGGCCACGTCTCACTCACTCCAGTACATCATCACTGTGGACACATGCAGAATACGCCTGGATTTCATTTTCAAGTTGGGGGCTTTTTTAATGTTAGGAAAGGTGCGAAATTGGTAGAATCTCCGCCATTCACAACTTACTATCGAACCACCGACCTCTAGCATCTGCTTAAATAACCAATGTGTGTATCTCTTCATACGAATCGCTGACATTATTTCTTCTTGGCACGGATGCAGCAGCGATGTTCCCCAAAGCAGTGGTCTCAGCCCCATCCTCTTCACCATCGCTACGGATAGGCTGAGACCTGTGTTAGGGAAAACCACAATCACCAAGTACGCCGATGACGTAACATACATTTACTGCATCCGAACATCAGCTGATGATCTCCTGCCACAGTGGTCTGAGAATCAACATCTCAACATGGAGAAATGTCGCATTATGACCATCGTCACTCTAGGTGGCCTAGAAACGAAGCCTGTGATCAACAATGTCGGACAACAAGTCGTCGTCGCCGTAAACGAGTTGCGGTTCCTAAGAGTGATGATTGGAATACTCACGTTAACTTCACGTTTTCACGTGTGGATATGCACGGTATTTCACGTTGGAGAAAGCGTCTAGGAGATTGTTCATTCTTTGTAATTTACGGCGAGCACGGGCCTCACATAACAGTATACTTAAAGTTTCTTCTGCATTTTTCGCTCATTCATACTATCTATGCTCGCATGCTTTATTAACTTAACTTCATATCTAAAGAACAAATTGTTACGTTTAGAGAGACGTGCTTTTAGAATTATGGGAATTCCAAATGACTTTTTTCTACTTCTCTTTGATTTTGGTGATAACATTATAAAATAATCTTTGGAACTCTGATCATCCTCTCCGAGAACTCTTAGACGGAGTCGGTAGACAGGTTCGAAGAACACGCGCCTTGATGTCACCTTTCTCTATACCTAAATGACTAAAAAATTTTTATTATATATAAATATGGAACGTTGTAATTGTATTGTATTAAAACATTTCATGATTTTACCGATGATTTATTTTTGTAATTGTCTTGTCCTGCAATGCATGCACCGCCATGTCGTGCATCGATAAAGCTCTTCTCACTTATCTTAAACTTGTCATTTCTAATTAATCAAAGCAATACGAACCTGCGCATTAATTCAATAGCGAAGTAAAGAATCAAAAGATCTCCCTTAATTCTAAGATCCCAGGTAAGTACATTTCATTTTGTTTGAAATAAAATTAAAATCTTAATAAAATAAGTCATTTGTTATTCATATTGTTGAAGTGGTCTGTTCGGCGAGAATATTTTAATAATGTAATATCGCACGAAACCTACAATTATACTTTTCAACCTCTGAAACACTGTCCAGTTAAGAGATTAATTGATGAATTAATTGATTAATTAGTGTTAAGTGATCCAATAGTTATCGATGACAAAATGTTACGAAAACGTCTCATCCCAAGTAAAAGTATACCAAGATCTGAAATACTGGTCAAGTGCTTGTGAAAATCGACGGAACAACTTTTCAGCATGTAACTCCGTAGAACCCGCAGTTTGTTGGACAATTTTTACGATTTCAGTGTGAGTTGGAGAAAGAACATTCTCCAGAGAAAGTCGGGTTATTTGGAGAAAATGGCATCTCACTACAGTTTTTCCCCACGATTTCCAGTTCCAAATGTCATGTATATCAACTATGGAACATTTTATGACAATAAATTGTGGACAATTACTACTTCTGTAATCTGATTGTGAAGTGAGAGTCTCCATTTTTCAATCTTGAGGATTTCCCTGCTTGAGGATTCTGCTATTCACGCTAATTTGAAGCTCCTATCACGATTATGATTGTAATCAGATTTACAAAATTCGCCCGCGTTACAAAGATATTGTCTGCAAGAACACCTGAGTGGCTCCGCTAAGAACTCCGCGGAAAATTAACTCGGGACCACCCAGTGGACCCAGATTTTCAAAAAAAAAATTCTGTAAAGCATTACTACAATAGTAATGCCAAGAGACTGAAATCACTTCTCCGATCACGGCTTGCCGTCCGATTTCACGTGTGGATATGCACGGTATTTACCAAGAAAAATTAATTTTGCGATTTTTAAGGACTTCAGATCCTCAGAGAATCATCTCCCACGTGTGAAGCTGAACCGCTTTGATAGCAGCATGCTTCCCTTCAAAACCTCTTCTAATGTAGCAATTTCAGTCTCCTGATCATGAATATGTTCTCAGATTTCATAAATTTGTCTTTTTCATTGTTTAACTCAAAGGGAGATTAAAATTGTCCTGTTGTGCTACGCACTCATTCAGCAATCTGATTGTGAAGTAAGCGGAATCTTGAAAAAAAAACTCATCAAATTCTGATTTAACCTGCTGGGTAGCTCCGCTGGGAGGTTGCACACACATGTGTCCATTACTTTGTTTGCTCAATATAAAAGTAGAAAAGACTTATCACAATTGACATTACCTTCTGTGTAGAGTCTCGATACATGTCGTTCAACATCAGAACAAATCTCCAAGAGTTCAATTGATCCGCCTGCTCGTTGCATGGTAGAAAGTCGCCCACCATTGCTATTGTTATCTCAAATTGTCCTTGAGCTTCCAAAGGCATGTGTTCTTTGAGGCACGCATTTCAGTCCGAATAGGAAGATTCAATGATCTTCGTGAAAGATGACAGATTATGTCCTTCTACAACAAACAAATGTTCGAGTTATTTACAGCCTTTGGTACAATGCGTGGATGGCTTGGCATGTAGTTAAATATTCAATTTTTCAACCCCTTCGCTCATGGCGTTCTTTTGGAGAGAGAGGCGGTCTACTTTTCAACCTTATATTTGTCAAAATAGTTGCCATCCTTCCTTAAAGCTGTTATTTTACAAAATGCTTTACCAGATACCGGTTGGCCTGAAAATTCTTTGCAATGGATCATAAATTGTTTTTCATAAAATGATTCATCAGATGATTTTTTCATAAGATGCCCTATATAGAAATTGGAGAAACACCCCTCCGGTAAAATTTGCAGTCAATGACTCAATAAGATCGTGTTTTAAACCACTATTTCATAATTTCTTCATAACTAGATGTAGCCTTATGTTAGTATGCGGTATGAGCTTAGTTATGAGTCCTGAAATTAAAATTTGAATAATGAAAAAAATTTAAAAAAAATTAATAAGGCCGAAAAATCGCTAACTCAAATGTTTCCTCTATTATGTTTATTCCATATGACTTCAATGCTGAAATCCGGGTGCTAATTCAAACACATTAGCATCTTGCATTTTACATTTAAGACTACAGTTTCATATTCCATTGACTTCTTAACTATCTTCACCCATAGAGTAGGTATATTAGGTAGAGTGGAAACTCCGCATTTATTAAATCCCCAATGTGCATACAATTTCGATTTTATTAAATGAACTCAAGGGAGATACAAGTGGTATTGTTGCCAAATGTGAGATATGCACATTTTTGTGCATATTGAGATATGCTGTTTTGCAGAAATTACAACGGAATTGAGTGATAATGATTGCAGAAGGAATGATGGTATTTCACAGATTCTCATGACAGCGTTGGAGATTTAATGTTTGTTAAATTAACAACTCGATGGGTTCCTATTACTTTCATGCTCAACCTCAAGAGTATTTTCTTAAGCGTGATCATATCACAGGCAACCTGCCACTTGCAGATCAAAATCACATAATCAAAGACAATGATTTCAGTTAACTTTGAAAGATGTACATGGGTCCACATCACTATTCAGATTCTAGAAATGGAGCATGAAGTGAGTGATTGAATCATAAAATCATGCCGGTGAAAATTGAATTAAAAACTTGAAATTTCAGCCAAGAAAGCACGACTTTTTCAAGAAGACTTCCGTTATAATGAAATTCATGAAATTCCCTTGATAATCAGATTGATCTCCGCTCAGTTAGGATGCTTATTAGCAAATATTCATTCGTTTTGATATCCAATTTGTTTCATACTACTTATTTAGGAGAGTCATCTCGGTAGTATATTAATTTGCAAAATTTTGACTTTTTTAAAGCTGCTCAAATAATTTTTTGGACCACGGGAACGTAATCTCCGCAAAAAACTGAATCTTTTGATATAAAAATTTTCACTGTAAACAGATACTTTTTTGAGTCGACACTCTACCTATATATCCCTACTCTATGTCTTCACCTTTCATTGTAGAAAATATTGACCTAATCAGAAAATAAGGTAGCCTTGGACCTGCATTAGTATACGTTCTGGCATATGACGTTTTCAGACAGATTTCATTGTGTGTATATAAAATGCATAAGAAGCATTACATTACAGTGAACATCATAGGAATATCTAAATAAGCACCGTGTACGATAACATCAACAAGGATTGTAGAGCAGGCGGTCCCTTTACTCGGAGACGGGTTTCTGACATAGGTTGAAGATGAAGGCGGCTGATTGGAATACCCTTACTCTGACTGTAATGCAGCAAATTATCTTCCACCATAGCTACATGTATTTGCATGACAATTTTACGAAGAAGCCTACCAGAGCTTTGTCAAGCGCTGCTCAGCTCTTCTCACGATGATCGGCAGCATTCCTCTGCTTGAATAAGAATTTTACATTCATATTTGAATCCGAGTTACTAAATTCATCTGAGTTACTGAGTCAATAACAAGGCATGCTATTGCGTGGCCTACAAATGGCGGCTGATAAGCCAGAAATACTTGAAATTCATTTCGCTATGATTACAATGATGTTGTCATCCCACAATTTGGTAATAGGTAAATGTAGCCAAAGCTTTGTAATCAGACATTATTCAAGCACAAATCAGAATGCTCTACGATGTGCGATTTCTATTTTCATACAATATACTAAAGCTGTTTTTACGTGTTTTTTAAGTTTAAGTATGGGGACATTTCTATTATATGCCCATGCGAACTGGCACTCTGCCATCTTCATCAGAAAAGCACGGAAAAGCCAGGATAAGCAAACCCGGAGCAGCTTGTTATGCAGTCAATCAGCTTTGTCAGCCATTCTGACGAGCCCTTGTAGGGAGAAATGCAGCGTCTGCAGCTGACAAGGAATGAAGTGCTTAAATCGATCAAGTTTGAGCCAACTTTCTACTTTATGCTCCAGCAAGACGTGAAGACAATATTTTGAAATGAAAAGTATGCAAGATGAACATTAATAATTAAATAATTGCACGTGGACGCTTGGAGAAATCTACACTGTGGACTACTTGCTAACCGCACTTATTTCATCAGTGGCCAACCTGTCATACTAGTGGAAATTCCTCCAGTTGAAAAATCAAGTTGGACTTCCATCCATCTTTGCAATATATCAAAAGTATAAATTAGCAATGTGTTAATTAAACTTACTTTAAAATTAAGACGTAGATCTTGCAACGAATTGTTGCCTACGATTTGAAAGCAATTTTCTATGAAAGAATTTTGAGTAAATTTGAAAGTGAGAAAGTTGTGAATTAATTACTCAATTGTCTTAAAATAAATTCAGTTCCAAAAAGAAGCTAATTTTCGGTGCAGTATTGATGGAACAACCAATCCCGGCGAATAATTTCGCACTTACTGAATTACTAT
Organism: Prostheceraeus crozeri; assembly: GCA_907163375.1. Classification (NCBI taxonomy): domain Eukaryota; kingdom Metazoa; phylum Platyhelminthes; order Polycladida; family Euryleptidae; genus Prostheceraeus; species Prostheceraeus crozeri. The sequence goes on along the minus strand of CAJQUW010011804.1, from coordinate 29,608 downwards.
TTTGGAATATTTGAGTAGCATGACTTATCATAATTTAACTAAAGAATTAAGAGCTTCAGCATTTCGGCTATTATTCCGGGAGCACGAAGTTTTGTGCAGCACACAAAGTTTTAGGGAACGAGGACGTACCTAAAACTTTAACAAAGCATTGTGCAGCACTGCTGATCTACCGGATCATATCGTTTGTTCTTCAGAAACATCTTGAATTAATGAACGAAATAAAGCCAACTTGGCAAAACGAACGTACCCTCAGGTTATTTTCATTAAAACCCTCTTCAGATGGGTATTATTCCTATATTAAGGTAAACAAAACCAGTTATATCTTCAAGATGAAATTGATTTCAGAAAATATATACAATATCATGGAAATCTGGGGACTTATTGCTTATTGCAATATTATTGCAATATTACTTATTGCTTTCATTTCTCGGTGAATTACATGGTAAGCAACTCCAATAGATTTGTATGCGATTGAAGCGATGACTAGGCTACAGATTACAAGATTGTGCTAATATTTCTAAGATCATCGCTTAATTCCCGCTGATGATGAAGACTAGTCATTGAAATTTATTGAATAATCGATTTTCTTTGACATGTTTTTTGATGTCTGAATTATATCTATTTGAGTCGTCCAAAAAGCTCGAACAAGACGTTTATCAATCTTAGACTTGATTCCTTTTTCCATATTCACCTCATCTGTACTATTCAAGGGCATTCCCTTGCGTTCTCGATGGCACAATTAAATGCTGGTTTGAATGGTTAACTAGTGTTGCTACAGCCATGGAGGAAAATTGCACCGGCTCATTCGTTGCAATAACCCCGGTCATTCCAAAGATCACTACAAGGATTTCTTAATCAAATCGATGACCCCAATCGATGATGCAATCCATAATAGCAAGTAGAAGTAGGTGACAAAATCAAATATTTCAGATACATACAGCTGCTTCAGAAAATTCATTGGATCAGATACTTCAGAAAAACAAATTTTCATAATTACAGGCCAAGGCCACAGTAGTGCACGCTACACTTTGTAATGTTTGATTAGTTCGGATGCACAACTGTATGTATTTTAAGTGCATACGAGAAACAACTTCTGACTACTTCACTATATATAGGCTACACCATCTTTCAACCGCTATACCGAAGCATCAATTGACATCTGATACCAACACTTCATTTTTAGCAACAGTTTTAGGCTATATCTAGCAGTCATCTGCAGTTATTATCTGAAGTAATTGCTTGAGGAAGCCTAAGTTTGCTACATAAGCCAATAGAAGGCATAGTTAACAGCCTATTTTGAGATAATCAAATATGTCAGGTTTGTTGTTATGTTTTTGACAACAATTACATACGGCGGCGCTCGATCCTTATCTCATATTGACAGCAGTTGCACACGGAGAATTGATGAAACTTTCCAAGAATTAACTTTCGTCACTTGGCAATGCTGCCTATGAATGATTTTGTTCACTTCGGATTGATTTTCTCAATGGATTTTCTTTTAACATTTTTTGACACAAAGGTAGTTGTGATGCACTATTAGGTATGTTGTGGGAGAAACCAAGCAAGTTGATGTTCTGTCAAAAAAATTTGGAATCTCTTTCTTTTGGAAAGTTTATGTATTGTATTTCCACCGATGCTGATAGATCATCGTCAGACTGAAACCAAGCTATCCTCACCATATTATATGCACTGCTAGGAATCGACGAACAACAGCATTCCAACAGCCATTCCTTCTACAAACTCTGATTGCGACATTTTTGCTTCAAAATTTAGTCAGAAAGAATTGCTTGATAGTGATAAAAGGTCGAATTTGAAATGCATCAACTATGCCAAAGATATCGACAATGGACAGCTGCTTTATATTAGCATGACAAATTTGATGCATAGACATCCTGGTTAGTGCAGTATGAAATAAAAGTCGTCCACTTCCATTGAGATTTTCTATATCAAGTGGATCGTTTTTAATGTTATAGAGTGTAGATCCCTTTGCATCCTTTATGTTCAATTTCGTAGGTTCCTTGTGTGTCACATTTTCCTTCCCATTATCTTTCAACATCAGTACTCGTCTGTGCAGATTTTTTCCTCGACCAGATTTAATCTTTGTCAGCTATACTTACTTTTTTACCTTCAAATACTTTGACGACTTTCATTTTGAATCCAAAATTCCGAAAGCAATGGAGTAAGAAACGAAAGAATGTCAATCATGAAATCAGTTGACTAGATTCAATATTGAAAAGAATAGTGAATTCAAAATGAAAGCATTCGTATCAGCAAATATACTATAAAATCGCAAGTACAAAGATCAAATCCGTTTGAGAAAGAGAAATGAATAGATGACTGCCGTAGATGCAGGAATAATGGCAAAGGAAAATATGACAAGGAATAACCTTCGAAATTTACCATAAGGATGTAAAGAGGTCTACATCGAAAGAAAAACAAGAAATGCGAAGGTCAGAATTAGTGAACATATAACGACATTTGAAAGGATGCATCAAGTTTGTGGAGATATTGGCTGCAAATAACGACATGCTCCTAGAATGAGATCCCTAAATCGTCCACCTGGGCAGGAAAGCAGCCACCCTGGACAAAGTCCTGCACACTACTCCCGCCTCGACTATGAACGACCGCTTAGACCGTACAGCGACAATCTCGTGGCGGTGGAGCCGCCACCAGTTCCGGATATTCTATAGCCCTTCCTACGAGGCTGAAGTACACATCCTTCAGTGGCCATCAGCTTCCGCGCCGTGCTTGGGAGCAGCTCAACCGCCTGCGATCCGGAGTGGTCGGTTTCCTGCCCTCATAAGCGCCTTCACGTTTGGCGGCATCCGAGCTATGTTCCTGCGCCCACCCTCAAACTGCTCAACACGCGATGAACTGTGCGTTGTGGACCCCTTGCCCACTGACAGATCCTGACGATTCTCAGCTTCTCCCGTACTTCCTGAACGCCAGGTTTCAGCTTTTGATGTCACGCATGTCATGCGACATAAATTTTAAAAAATGAAGATCCTTCAATGAGTATAGCAATTCTACATCATGACAATGCAATGGAGTGTCAAATAACTGAATCATCCAACATCAGAAACAGCGGACCAAAAAAAGATAGCTGTCAACAATAGAACGGAATTATCTGAAATTAATGGTTAATTGCTGACTATTTCTACGAAAGAATCATCCTACTCCACAAGATAAAAAATATGAATTATCTAAAAGCAAATTGATTGAAACCCACAAGTAATACAGTGCAAGTGCGACATTTCATTTAATCTAAGCTGACAAATTGCCATGTAGATCACTCCCGATGTATTTTATCATTATTTTATGTATTGTGCATAACTAATAAGGAAGCATCAATAAGTTTGCATGGAATTCTTTTGAAATGCTCGAAGTCATGCAATTTTACGTGGCCTTGTCCTGTAAATTCATTTTAGATTATGAGCTTTATTTCTAAGCTGAACATAAACAATTTACAAATATCTATCCATTAATTCCATTTCATCAAAAAGAAACAAAATAAAAAAAAAGATCGCAAGGTTAATCATCTTATGAAAAATGAGTCAAAACTATTTAGTCAACTATAAACGCATGCAAAAGACCACGAGATTTACATATGATATTTTTAAATTTATTAGAGCTTTAAACAAAGACAAGTAATAATAACCAGTTTTTTTAGCAATATTGACATTAAGCCACAAATGCTTTAATATAACAATCAGTGATTCCAAAAATTAGGTAATAAATTACAACACAATGGACAATCATTTGAAAATTTACCACCTGATTTCAAAACTTTCGGTTTGTTGTGCTTTACGGATTATATTTACTACTGATACTCATGAATAAATTGTAATAAAAGAAAAAAGTAATGCGAACTTCTAGTGCACGGTGTAAGTATGCATATACTCAGAATTATTCAATTATTAATTATGGAATTATTAACTGCTGTGTTTTGAGTTATGATATGTGATGCAACACACAGTAGCTCAAAGGCTTGACACCGGCAAAGACAGTCCAATCTTCCATGTTTGTTGCCAGGCCACAGATTTCTCGAGCGAAAATGGCGGGCATTTATTGTAGTAGCAGAGGGTCATGGTTGAGTCCATGCTATAAAAAGCTGATAAATTAACCGATTGATAAGTGAGTAGGCCTACAAGGTCACTAAAGTGATATTCCACCTTTGACAGCATGTAGATCTATTTCTTGTTATCAGTGTCATGGAGTTGAAATGAATTTGTTTCACTAATCAAACTAAATTTCTTAAAGCCTTGAAGATCAAGCACGTCGAAGCATTAACAAGGCTTGTTTCTTACTGGTCTGAATGGCATGGAGTTTCAAATATCTGAGAAGTTGCAGTCTTGGTTATAGCCTTGTGAAGATCGAGCTTGTTCACGGTGGAATCACTCGTGAGACGATTGGCTTAGCCGTGGTAATATCCACTAGAAACATTGTCGTATAATGCCATCTGTAAATGATAAAAAATAATCAATGTCCCAACTGTCTTTGAGAAAGTGGAGATGCCGTTTTAACTGTCGGTTGATGCGAGGGTGGATCAGTACACATGTGTATCGTGTGATCTTCAGGTCATGACAGTAATAAGAAAAACTAGCCTATAGGTGACGTAAAACAAGCAAATATGTACTGGTAGCATTCAAGAAAGGTAGCATAGCTCTGCTAAAACGGCTTCGTGCATGTTATTAGTTGCTGCACACGAATTCAAGAATCAATGAGGATCCAATCAGCAGCTCAAGAACTAATATATGGGCTCAATAATTGCCTTAACCGATGAGATTTTATAGCATACCGCACCGGTTTCTAATTTACATTTGATTAAGAAGATTTTGTCTTCAGGATGCCAAGCCCTTCTTTGCCAAGCCCTCTGATGCAAGATGCAAAATAGGCTGAGTGAATAACCGCTTTCGCTTTATTGTGAACACCGGTAACACACAGGTTTCATCAATTCCACAACTTCAGATTCGAAAGTCTTACGTGCTACTCCACTTTCACAAAAAGTCAAACAATTTTGGCAGACCAGGCATATCCAGTAGGCCACTATTGCGGTCCGTATATCCTTATACGTATAGCGGTCCGTATAGCCTTCGGCTTGTATTAATCACAGTTGCTGAGAAAGAGCTGAAGCAAAAATTATTAGACTGTGCGCCAATAACCAAACGAGACAATCGATCACCAGAAGACAAGATTAGGCCTACCTCACCACCATGTTTACGGTCATTTTGTATGTACTAGTTCTGTTGTCTGTAGTGCGAAAGGTAGCATGAAGTTGTGAAGGTACCGAGGTCGTACCTAAGCGTTCACATATCATTGTAAGCCTGATTAGTTCAAAACTGTACGTCAGCTGGATCAGATCTTCTGTCATAAATTAATGGAATGGATTCCAAAGCCTATCTATATCCAATAGAGAAAATGTGATATTGGTTGAAAACGCTATTTTGTTAAGTTATTGACGGCAGATTAAAGTCGATGAGGCATTCCTTCAATATAATTTGTATAGAAAATAATTGAAGCCAAGGAAAAGAGATTCCTGATTAATGCAACTACTCGTGAATATGCAACTTGACGTTGGAAACTGATGCCGTAGAATTATATGAAATATTTGGCAGTTTTGTAAAATTGGGCTTAATTTGTAATGCTGACCAACACATTTTATTTGCTGTCAAGTGAAACAATCTAGAGCTGATTATGGGCGACATTTTAGTGCAGTAAGATGCCAAGTTCTTCCACACGAAATAGCGGCATCGAAATGTCGTACGAAATATTTCGCGCTAAATATTTCGCGAAGTTAATTTTTCTCCCTCCGAAGTTAATCGAAGCTAATTTTGTCGAGTGCAATGTCAGCTTTTCTTATGCAAGATATCATATCAAAGTTGAATGGCATACTTTAATTTATCTTTTAAGAATATATTAGGCCTACTGCTTTAAAGACTGTGATAAGTAGGTGTTCATCAGTAGATACCTAGCTGATTTTTTTCACGAGCCAATGAAATCAATGCACTAGCACATCCCGGTTACCATGAATACGGTTGCGGAAATAAGACTGCTGCAACTTTCACCATCGTTTTATTCGTCGTTCAAGGAACCTACAGTGTCCCGATTATGGCACGAAAATGGGCATTTTAGGCGCGAATGCGCGAATTTTGAGATCGAGCCGCGAATCTGAATTGTAAACATAACATTGTATGATTCGGTCTTATTATATTACTGACCACCGGTTTATTGACGATTTTATTGCTGTTGTCAAAGCATATAATTTTGGGAAAGTACCTCTATGATAAATCTTCACGAAAAGTGGCTTCTACGATTTGTTGAGACGACCAGACTATCGAAACCTGTTTGGAAGATCGATTTAAAAGATGAAGCTATTTGGTTAGGTCTCTGCAGCATCTCTTTGGGATCAGATGCTTGGAAATCGTTTAATGCTCTTTCAGCTAGCGATCAGTCAACCTTCCTGAAACAAGAACCTATACGCTTTCTTCGAGAAAGGCACCGCTAAATGTAATTATTACTTGCCATATTTTGATCGACCAGAAAATTACTAAAGGCAAAGGAAGATGCACTGAAGCATCTGATAGAAAGGGATGCCGAAATCGATTTGAAGAATGAGCAAAAAAGGGTGGATGAGCGGAAGCAGAAGACCACTGACAAAGTTTTCCGAGAACTTATGAAACGGAAAATAACCGATGAAACTGGGTGTTCCTACAAAATCCCCAAACTGAACTGATCAGCAAGAATTTTCAATAATATACAAGATTGACTGGATTTATTTGGTTTTTCTTGATACTTTTTAACAACATACATGTATACTTTGTTTAATTAGGTGAATAGTATTACATGAAAATCAAGCGATCATAAAATGATGCTGAAATGTTCATAAATTGAACGAAACATCAATCAATATATTAACATAATATAACACCGATGGTTTATGGTACGAGGGTCGTTAGAGAAGTTCCCGGACAGAGTAAAATAAAAACTCCCAATTCCAGTAACAGTGTAATTTCATGCAAACTAACATATAACATTACTCACTGTCATCACACAATTTCTCAATATAGTCTCCGCCACTCGATACACACTTCGTCCACCGACTTACCAGGGAACGGAGTCTACCTTGCTAGAATTCCTTGGGAGTACTTTGCCTCCAGGACTCCACCGCTTCCTTCATCTCATCCAAAGAGGAGAATCTTCTTCCTCTCAGGGGTTCCTTCAAGCGAGGAAAGAGATGGAAGTCTGAAGGGGCCAAGTTGGGCGAATAGGGGGGATGTGGCAACACATCCCAGCCTAACTTCTCCAGCAAATCCTTAGTTAGCGCAGCGGCATGCGGCGTTGCGTTGTCCATTTGGAAGATTGGCTTCATCGAAAGCCTACCACGTCTTCGATTCTTGAGTTGGTGCCGCAGATCTTCGTTCACCAGCTTTCAGAAGTATTCAGAGTTGATGGTCGCGCCCTTCGGTAGGTAGTCCACCAAGATCAATCCATCTTCGTCCCAGAACACTGAAATCATCACCTTTTGTCAGGATGGAACAGTCTTTGCCTTCAAAGGTGAAGGATCTCCCCGAGCACACCACATTCTTGACTGCATCTTCGTCTCTGACATGAAATACGGCAGCCAGCTTTCGTCCATCGTTACGAGTCGCGACCAAAACATTTCTCCTTCACTTTCAGCTCTCGTCAACAAGGCACGGCTCATCTCAAGCCGCTTCCTTTTTTGTTTTTCATTAAGGAGTCTGGGAACCCATCGATCCGTCAACTTCCGTATGTCCAGCTAATGATGAATGATCTGGTGAACAGTGAAAATGTTCAGTCCCACACAATCCGATATTTCACGCATTGTAACGCGTCGGTCTTGAAGGATGCAGTCTTTCACTTAGCCGATGTTCTCATGAGTACACGAAGACACTGGCCGAGAGAAGATCGTCCATCTTTGAACCTGGACACCCACTCATAGACAATGGTTCGCTTCAAGGCTTTATCACCAAAGACAATTTCTTTCAGCAATATTGGAGGATGCATTGCCTTCCTTCCACAGGAAAAAGATGATGGCTCTCTGTTGCGAGACGGCGTCTTCCATTACACAAAGCAATTTGAAAATCTTCTGCAGATTTGTGATTCTTAAATTGGCGGATAGCTGATTTAAGATCTGACAGACAATAGACATCTATAAAAAATTCATTTGCGCTAGAGATTTGAAATTTGAATACCCAATTGACAGAGCGCTACCATAGATATAATAAGTGCTAGCTTCGTCGCGGCGTCATTTCTCAATGTTAAAAATTCAAAATACGGATACTTCTCTACCGACCCTCCGTAGCAAACGTGCTATTGTATAGTAAACTTGATATATGAAAACTTTGTGGTTGGCGCAAAAAATTACCGATGCGCGAATTCTCTTCAAAAAAATCAGAATCGGGACACTGAACTTATGATTCGGTGAATAGGCTAAACAAGTCATCATTCGATTATTCCACTCTTTAGTCGCAAGTGATCATAAATGCTTACTTTTCTTTTACATGAAGCCATTTTCAGCTTTAAAAATCATGGGCATCCAAATGAAATTATTTTTTACATGACGAGAACATAATTTGAGTAGACTGATGAAAATATTCGATTTGGGTATTAATCATTCAACTAAATCAAAACGAAGCTTTGAAATAAGTGATAACCTGTCAAATGATCGGTGTTGGGAACCGTCCTTAAAAAGACTGCAGGCACTAATGGGTTAATCTCTTTTTGTAATCTTAAGTAAATTGACGGCACATTTAATCAGGGTGGCATCGTAGGCAGCAATCACTAATAATTAAAGATTTAATGTTAAAGAACGAGTTAGTATTAATCAGAAAGAATTGGCTGTTTCTCTTATAAAATTGAAGATTTATCAGCACAATTCTGTGAAAGTTTGTGATTTTAAATTTTGTTTTGCTATCAACTTATAATACGAAAAGGAGCGAGGTAGATCAAATGAGCACCACTATTAGAAAGTTCGGACGGAACAATGATTAAGCTGATCCGGGAATTTCAAGTGATTTGCAGCAATGCGCTTTCAAGACCTGTATTATATTTTACTGATCTTCACTCAATTCTAAACGTGATCGTAAACGTACTGAAAAAAAATTCCATGTCACTGTCAGCTCATCTCCCTCCATTTTCAGGAAGATTACTTTTGATGTTATCTTAACAAGGTATAGTCTTCATTTTCACAGATTTTAGAAGGCACCTCCTATTTCATAGGTTTGCAGCATTCAAGATTATTAATATATTTATCGTTAATATAATCGTTGACCGATTAATATAATTATCGTTAGCGTAATACCAAATTTATAACGAACACGAACATTGAGAGTTTTGTAATCCTCTGATTGCGCATGTTCGCACTTAGCCTTCTTGCTGCTACAGTACACAGAGATGAGTCCTCCGAGATTCAGTGAGCTAGTGTATTATCTTCATTTTTCGAGCATAAAGTGAAAGCACTCCCTCTTTTTTATAATCGTCTATTGGTAAAGGTTAAAATAAAATATCTTTACAGTGCCCTGACGTTTCGTCCTGCAAGGACTTGTTCACAGGTTTGACAAAGGGGCCCTAGGCACTTTTTAAAATTTAAGTATTTGGAAAATGCCCTGACCAGTCATTGCGTAATAGTTGAGTCGGAAAGAGTCAGGTTTTTAAAGATCTTAATTATTATTTTTCTTATGTACAAAATTTTTCGATCGCCATCCAGCAATCATCTTCTGAAGATGATTGCTGGATGGAAGAAGATTCCGACTCAGCTATTAAAATTTAAGATTTCACAGTTATTTATATTGATTCACGAAAATTGATTACTAAAATTTCAAAATGCATTGACATGCTTAACATTCATTTGGCATAATCAGTCTGTATATCTCTGTAAACATCACCGGTAATTAGGCGAAAAAGCATGCAGCTTTTCTGCTTCTATACCTAGCACCAATGAGATCGGCCATCTTAAATTTACACTACTTGCTCCATCCGCTTCAAATTGTGCAGTCTTGTATTTACACTGTCTGTGACTATTTGAACGTTTCTTTCGTACAAGTTACCCTGATCAATTCAATGTGCGCAAGTCTTCTACATGTATACTTGACACGACCGTCTTATAATTGCTGCATGTAATTTCACCTCTTGACAGATACGTATGATAACACAAAATGATTTTAGCCAATTTTATAACATTTATTTTTTCTGCTTTTACAATGGAGATGATACAAGATGTGTTTGTTTTCTACAATTAAATGTATTTCTAACTCTACTATAATTTGTGTTTTCAGTGTCAAATGTTCGTGTCCAGATAAATCGCCTATCTCCGGATATTGTGAAAATAATTAAATCAGCAGGCTGTATTCCGGTAAGTTTTCACACTACTTCTCGTCTCAGCTTTCTATTTTATTGCTAACTTCATCCAACTTTCCTTAGGATTAGTTGGAGTGGTGTCAATGTTGAATTGACATCAATATTGCAGTCACAGTAGGCTTTAGAAAAGTTTTGAACATCCATAAATTCTTGGTGTATCCAAATGATGCTTCATGCGAACATTTTGTTGGATAAGGAAATATATGACTGACCTATGAAATCTCAGTGTGAATGTGTAGTGGTGAAATTTAGCTAAATGTGCTCCTACTAGTAACATCTGTATAATAGTACCACTGATAGTGGTCGTATTTGAACCACATTTGAACTATGTTTACACGCGTTTCTATGGTTTTCTCACAGCTCATAATTTGTATGCATCCTTGAGTGGATAATTATGAGGAGAATGTAAGAAGAAATCGCTCCTTATTTCAAAGTCTTGCGTATTTGATTTTGTAATGCTGTCCATTGTGACAAGATCAACTCATAAATCAAAGCGAAGATCCCCAGAAGAAAGAGCACGTCTGAAAGCTACAGTTCATCATGTGTTCATCAGCTTTACCCAGTAAAGAGGCCTTGGATCATTTTTCAAATATCAAAGTTAGTAACCCAAGTATTTTTAATTTTTTTTTGTCATAAACTTTTATATATTTCGACCGGCTCTTTGGTCACCATCAGAAGGAAGGATTTTACAGATATCAAAGAGGCCCACTTGCTTTCTTCTCTTCGAGCTCTATGATTTCCATCATTTGTATAGAGATATCATTTTGTTAATCTCTCTATGCTACTCCCCATGCATGAATTTTGAATTATGTCTCTCTGTAAAATCCTTCCTTCTGATGATGACCAAAGGACTGGTCGAAAGATAAAGGCTTATGACAGCAAAAATAATAACAAATACATGGGTTCCTAACTTTGATACTTTACCCAGTAATTTGAAGTTATTCAGCCATCAAACAAAAGTGGGCGGTTAAGCTTTAAATGCTAGAAAAACAACAATGTGCGACTCTAGTATAATAACTATCAGACACGTCCGCTAGAATAATTTATGAGGCTTGCTTTCCGTTGAAAAATGCATAATGGCATGTGCCCTGGAGTATGTCAGCAGAACTCAATCAAAATACATTTCCATTAGCCTACAGACATTGCTTCTTTACCCCTGTGCCTTTTCGATGGTGCTCGAAAGTTATAAAATCTTTTTCATTTTATGTGGGAGTGAAAAGATATCTCTTCTATGTAAACTACCAAACTAAAAATCAACTTTTCAGTCTCACGGGATCACAAAACTAACTTTTCCAATGAAAACTCCTATACAAGACAAATCATAGAAGTATATAAACAAATTATGATTACCCAGAGAGTCCCAAGATATCGATAAAGTCCCTGGATTAGCTCATTCATAGATTTCGCGATGTAGCCATCAACTTCATAATGAACAATATAACATTAATGATCGAGTTAATAGTGTCGCCTACAGACGCCCCGAAACATAGATTTTCAAGGCGAGATTATGGCCAATCCGCTATGATTTAAATGTCCAAAATAGGAGATGCAGAAAAGCTACATTGGATCCATCGATGCTCAAAATTTCAGTTTCCATTTTTGAAAATTGCGACCTGTAACCAGTTACAACTGTTTGAGTTTGATTTTTTGTGAACGAATAGCGTAATCATTGGGGTGACATGGATTTTTGAGGGCAACAATGTAGGGAATTTAAGCGCCTGAAAATGTCCTACATTGTTGCCCGAAAAAAGCTATGTTAATACTACTGTACAAAAAATTGAAATGAACTGGGCAGCAATGCTATGAATACACGTGTAGATATACGCTGATTGAGATATCAAAATTATCTTTCACATGCATAGATGGAGAACTCATCATTGCGGGTACATTGTTACTGATTAAGTAGGGTTGTCCGACGATTTTTCACATGCATAGATGGAGAACTCATCATTGCGGGTACATTGTTACTGAGTAAGTAGGGTTGTCCGCCGATTTTTCACATGTAGATGGAGAACTCATCATTGCGGGTACATTGTTACTGAGTAAGTAGGGTTGTCCGACGATTTTTCACATGCATAGATGGAGAACTCATCATTGCGGGTACATTGTTACTGATTAAGTAGGGTTGTCCGACGATTTTTCACATGTAGATGGAAAACTCATCATTTCGGGTACATTGTTACTGAGTAAGTAGGGTTGTCCGCCGATTTTTCACATGTAGATGGAAAACTCATCATTGCGGGTACATTGTTACTGAGTAAGTAGGGTTGTCCGACAATTTTTCACATGTAGATGGAGAACTCATCATTGCGGGTACATTGTTACTGAGTAAGTAGGGTTGTCCGCCGATTTTTCACATGTAGATGGAGAACTCATCATTGCGGTTACATTGTTACTGAGTAAGTAGGGTTGTCCGCCGATTTTTCACATGTAGATGGAGAAATCATCATTGCGGTTACATTGTTACTGAGTAAGTAGGGTTGTCCGCCGATTTTTCACATGTAGATGGAAAACTCATCATTGCGGGTACATTGTTACTGATTAAGTAGGGTTGTCCGACGATTTTTCACATGTAGATGGAAAACTCATCATTGCGGGTACATTGTTACTGATTAAGTAGGGTTGTCCGCCGATTTTTCACATGTAGATGGAGAACTCATCATTGCGGGTACATTGTTACTGAGTAAGTAGGGTAGTCCGCCGATTTTTCACATGTAGATGGAGAACTCATCATTGCGGGTACATTGTTACTGAGTAAGTAGGGTTGTCCGCCGATTTTTCACATGTAGATGGAGAAATCATCATTGCGGGTACATTGTTACTGAGTAAGTAGGGTTGTCCGCCGATTTTTCACATGTAGATGGAGAACTCATCATTGCGGGTACATTGTTACTGAGTAAGTAGGGTTGTCCGCCGATTTTTCACATGTATATGGAGAAATCATCATTGCGGGTACATTGTTACTGAGTAAGTAGGGTTGTCCGCCGATTTTTCACATGTAGATGGAGAACTCATCATTGCGGGTACATTGTTACTGAGTAAGTAGGGTTGTCCGCCGATTTTTCACATGTAGATGGAGAAATCATCATTGCGGGTACATTGTTACTGAGTAAGTAGGGTTGTCCGCCGATTTTTCACATGTAGATGGAGAACTCATCATTGCGGGTACATTGTTACTGAGTAAGTAGGGTTGTCCGCCGATTTTTCACATGTAGATGGAGAAATCATCATTGCGGTTACATTGTTACTGAGTAAGTAAGGTTGTCCGCCGATTTTTCACATGTAGATGGAAAACTCATCATTGCGGGTACATTGTTACTGAGTAAGTAGGGTTGTCCGCCGATTTTTCACATGTAGATGGAGAACTCATCATTGCGGGTACATTGTTACTGAGTAAGTAGGGTTGTCCGCCGATTTTTCACATGTAGATGGAGAACTCATCATTGCGGGTACATTGTTACTGAGTAAGTAGGGTTTTCCGCCGATTTTTCACATGTAGATGGAGAACTCATCATTGCGGGTACATTGTTACTGAGTAAGTAGGGTTGTCCGCCGATTTTTCACATGTAGATGGAAAACTCATCATTGCGGTTACATTGTTACTGAGTAAGTAGGGTTGTCCGCCGATTTTTCACATGTAGATGGAGAAATCATCATTGCGGGTACATTGTTACTGAGTAAGTAGGGTTTTCCGCCGATTTTTCACATGTAGATGGAAAACTCATCATTGCGGTTACATTGTTACTGAGTAAGTAGGGTTGTCCGCCGATTTTTCACATGTAGATGCAGAAATCATCATTGCGGGTACATTATTGCCTTCCCTTTTCCACATTGTAGCGTAGCTCAATTACGCACAATAGACATCCATAAGTCACAAAATGAAAAGCTATTCTTTCGAGAGGAAATAAGCGTTTCCTCCCTTAGCCATCTGTTTATCACTCGCTGCGCTCGGGCTGTACAGTGTAGCTGCGGAAGGAAAAGTTGATTTTTCCTCTCTCAAGAAAATAGCTGTTTTTTAATTGGATTCAATTAACAGTCCCAATGCAATCAAACATGCTCCCAGCATTATCTTCAAAATGTTCTGATGAAAAAAAATAACTGATTAAAACATATCGTTTGTCAAAGTCATACCATCGAGTTCCAACTGATACTCAAAAATCTATTTTTTGAGGAAAATGGAATTCAAATATTGTATTCCTGATTATAGTAACAAGGTGACGCAGTTGGTAGAAACTTATACCACAATTCAGAAGTTTGGGGGAAAATTTGAATCGCATGAACATTGAAATCGTAGGGAGTCCAGGAGCTACTTCATCCTTCAAAGCTCCAAGTCCAAGTAGCCCAGGCAAAATATAGGGTTGAATGTTTTGATAATTCAGATTCATTTTAACAAACGCCGCCAATATTGAATATGTAAATCGCACATGAAAATTTCCAAATATTAAACATATCTGCAACATGCTCTGCAGATATTTTTCAAGTGTTGTCACGCCCTCTGAGAGACGCACGCCTCTTAATATCGATTTATCAACCAACACCAAACCCGCTATCAGGCAATGCTGTTTGTGATGGAATCAGAACCGGTACAGTACTAGAACAATACTTATCATTTTGGACATTGAAATGTTGTTATGTCATTATCAGTGAGTTGTGTGAATCTTATATACTAACAACACGTCATTTAGGTGCATCCGATTTTTAATGATGCTGCATTTGAAAATGTTACCGTTAAGTCCTGGCAGAGTTTGATGAACTTCACGTAGAGATCATCCTGACATTTCTGAGATCGCCGGAGCATGGCTAGTTTGAATTTCTATTATAAGTCGATCTTGAGAGGACAGGTTTCTTGATCAGAGTGGTTCCGCTGACCTTTATCATCACTCGACCTGGCGTACATCGTTGACAAATTGCGTCACGCATTTTTCGTAAATGTATTTGTATCTCTGTTATGTCATTCTAAAAGAAAAGTGCAATGGTTTGATAAAAGCAAATTTGTCACGTAGTCACTCGCAAGCCATGAGTGTTCATACTGTTGATCGATCGATAATTTGAAGAAAGCTTCTCTAGAAGTGAGTGATAACTGTCTGATGAAATCTTGGCTACAGAAGTCTGCTGTAGAAAATTGAAAGTGATGGCAATAGCGGTTTGGAGATCTAACAATTTATGTAATAGTGATAAGCACAGTTTGGAAATGTTCCACACGATTTTATAACGATGATCGGCAATAACAAATTCTTCCACAGGATTTGAATCAGAATTTCATTGATTTGTCCCAAATCAAATCAGGGACTATGGAGCCTTTACTTACAATCTGTATCATCCGCTGGTATATTATTTTCATCAACACAATTCAAACTACTTATCGACTTCTTGTATTTGTCATCTTTGATTACCAAAGGCCGTAAACCTGATCATTTGACTGCATGTTGAGAACTAAATCATCTTATCATCTGAGGCGCTTATTGAATGGAAGGACCGGGCACCCACAGATGTTTGAGATGAATGAAGAAACGCTGTAATTCATTATTCTAATGCATTTCACCTTAAACTTGCCATGAATGTGCTGGTTGGCTTCCAACAAAAGCATAGGATGAATAATTAATTTCCTCAGTGACCGACATCTATAGCTGCTGTGTCGGAGCTATACAGTTCCCTCTTACAATAACCAGGAAGAATTAGTGCATATCTGATGTTACGCATGTATCTCCTATTTACCAATGAATTGACCTAATTATGACTAGGCGCAGATTGGACTTGAACAATTCGGTTATTCAGATTGATGTATTTCACCAGTTCGCAAAAAATCGTATACAAACAACGATGTAGTCGACCGATTGTGCAGTTAAGTCCTCATTGTCAAGTTTCCGATGTGCATTTTGCATGCGTCGTAAGTTATCGCATTATTGAAAACCGAATTTTCGGCCGATAGACTACCGACCATCGTCAGGTTGGCAATATAACTGAATATATGCATTGATGACAAACTCATACATCGAATGGTGCTCAAAATTTGGCAATGAAACAGTGTAAAACAATGTGCAGGAAAGTGTCGTATACAGGGTGGATACCATACCTTGTCCGATTTCTATGATGTGAATAATGAAATGTTGATAATAACTGGAAAATTTATCGTTTTTTTCTGAAAATATATCGGACAAGGTATGGTATCCACCCTGTATCTTCGGTAAAGAGTAATAACAGCGGTTTAAGTTTTCATTGCTGGTGATATTCCTCGCTTGTAAAAATCGATGGCGATGGTAATAATGTTCTTTTGTCATAATCTCTGATATTTGCAAGTCAATGCGATGACCTTCGTAAGAGAAAGCGGTGCTACATCTGACTTGTCCCCTTGTATTTATCGAAGCACACTTGATGTACATCTTTGAGCATTTTTTGACGGTTCATCGCTGTTGTTCTGTCTACAAATATATCCCGACACCGCAACAGAGCAATTTAACGTATGTTAAGAAATTTGACTGTGAGCATATCAAGTATAAGTATAAATAATTCAGAAGATGATATCAACTCTAATTGATGATGGAAGCTGTGGATCAAATGATATTTGAAGGGTGTAATCAAGAGTGTATGTTTTCAAAAGTGTTATGCCAGTGTAATCTCAAAATTTTGCAGAAGACAACAGTCCTTGCTATTCATTTATATCACGTTCCATAACACATTGGTCCTCGTTATCTGCTTATCTGAGTCATTTTCTTTCTCCAGGCCTATTTTGCCCAGAATTATTCTCCAAACAAGCGAAATCGTGAACAGCTGATAGCAAAGTAAGTTTTGATCGTACTAACATTCAATTAGTGATGAAGTTATGTTCTCCGAATAATAATTTCTATTATGAAAAAGGCAAACGCAAAGGAATTCTTATTTATAACTGGGGGCTTGGACAGTGCTGACGGAGTCAGACTTTTCTGTGATGATTTTAGCTCGGATGTCCATCCTGACCACTTCAACTGACACTCTCGGGGCTCGACCCCTACACCACCAAAAGGTCGCTAGGGGTCGCCAGCTCGTGAGAATGATCTTCGCATTCATGGAAAGGAAATGGATTGAGAGAACTCAGTCAAACAGTTCCATAAATTTCATAAAATCCGCGTTGCTGAGCATTTACATAAATAGTTGAGGTGCTTATACATAACAAGGACTTCGCGTTAAAACACTGGACATCGCTAGCTTGAAGTCGTGACCTACTTGTTTGGAAAGGAGTTAAGCCATTGATTTTTAAGACTTTGACGGTTGAATAATTGAACTGACCAATCACAGGTGGTGCGGTAGACTGTAAATAGAATTATTAAATATTGAGTTGAATCCTCAGTTGAAAATGGAAACAGACCTGAATAGCTGCCATTTCATCGAATATCAGGAATCATCAGCAGGCCTAGTTTACAACTCTCAACATCGACACAATTCCTATTTAAAGTAGCAGCCATGCCCGGGTTAATTTGAGATTTGCAATTTCACTAACTTGGTAGGTGCGGTAGACGTCTTGAGCCAATTCATACACTTGCAAAAAATGAACTCAGAGACGCGTACTAACAATGCCGGATCTCTGACAATAGCGAGATCAAGTGACTGAATCTTAGAGGTGATAGAAGGACCGCCTTCGGGTGGCCGAGAAGATTGATATTATTTAAATTGTCGATTGTGTCAGTAGCTGTCTAAAGGCGTGCTTCAAAGATAAAGATCGGGAAACTTCAAGATGGCTTTCAAAATTTTTCGAATTGATGAGCTTACTTTCTACAGGAATAAGAAAATGGACATCTCACTACAGCTCATAAGCATTGGTCATGATTTGTGGTATTGAGTACCGTAAAAACGAATTGGTGCAAATTCAAATTATCAGAAATTCATTTTGTATTTTACATGATAATTGCTTCTCAAATAAAGTTAATGTCTTTCAAATTAAGCACAAATCTCAACGTATGCAATAACCACTCCTTGTTGCATTCCTTAATCGAAATGCATTTGCACTAGAACGGTTTTCATCCTCCAAAACCGAAATTCAAGAAATACTGTTTATATCTTGAATTCCGCAACAAGATGACTTTGATTTTTGTTGTCTATCCATCCTTCCGATGGTCATCGATTCTGATAAGTATAATAGGCAAAATGTTTCCTTGCAAATGTGATCCAAAATCGATTGCATTGTCTTGCAATAGTATTGAACTTCATTTGCAAGTCTTATATAATCAATTGACCTTTGGATTTGACAATAAACGCTTCTGTGCAGTAATCATTTATGGATGTGGTAATGATATAACTTGACAGAATTCATTTAACCTGTGATTGTTCGCTGCTGGAAAACTCACTTAGAAAGACAGGTTGCATAATCCATGTAGGAATACATAGGCATATGTGTAGGCCTATATGCCTACTTAATGGATCGCTTGGTCAATGCCACTCAGTAAGATTTCCTTAAAATATGCTATGAGGACTTGATCACGGTACCACGAAGACAGCGGACATTCTAGTTAAGCAATCAATACCAGTTTGCAGTGTTATGCCATAGCTCTCAAATTGATTTGATTATGTGCAACAAAGAGTTAAATTGCACCGAATTTGATTGTTTAAGTGCATCACTTTACTAGAAGTGCAAATTGATTCAAAACGATGGCACATCCAGGAACTTAATAAGCGGGCAAAAAGAAATTTTTAATACCTTGGAGAGATATGAAAAATAGTCGTGCGCCGCTTGCGGATTGCTGTGAGTTCCTTCAAAATGATCCCATCGCCGCGACTCCTTCAGATTCGTAGAATTCAGATCATTGCGCAAAAGTTTTCTCGATAATGTTGGGCCCTCCGATCATTATTAAAAAAGTTAGCAGGCGCACGAAAAAACGTTCACAAACTTCTCTGTAGAACTTGACATCGTCTCTGTCTCTTTGCTGTGTGATCCGGTTGACAACAGTCACTGAAACCGCACAATTTGGCGTGGTTAATGTTGAACTGGCTGCTCATTGTTCGATTGCTGTGGTATTATGTCAGCAGATTGTGCCATTTCAATAACGTCACATGTTCCAATGTTTCCCTTCTAGTCAAACAGGAGAAGAGACGACCTGTCTAATTCTGTGGATAAATTGCCTTCTCTGCGTGCTTGGGTCTAGATATTGATGGTTAAGGCCAGACCTATTAAAGCATGAATTCTGACGAACCAGAACACTGACAGCGCATAAAACGCACACAGTCAATTTAGATCGTGAAAAATCAAACTGAATGAATAATATTTCCATTTGACGAATTTATCAGGGAGGAAAATTGGGTCAGAGATACGTACTTTTCACTTGACATGCTTGCCTGCAATGCGCGCGCTTGGCCAATCACACAAGTCAAAGAGAGACGAATATCTATGTCAATCTCTATCGCTTGCTACCATTGCATGCAATGGCTGCGAAAGGATTATGTCCGCTCTAGACTAACTAGTCCGACAGCCAGAACGAGTTTCTGCAGGGAACGAGGCCGAAAGTGAGACTTTCACAGAATGCTGTGCACCCTATGCCTACTACGAATCGGCACGTCTGCCGAGTTCTAGTGAGTTCCTCTTCTTGTCAGACAGGATCAAAGAAAAACACATGTAAATCCAATAGGACGCAGATTGCAGTTTTTGGTTAAAATGAAATTTTCTATGTTTTCTCTGATTAAACGAAAAGTATTAAGCCCAGAGTAATAATTTTTGGCATGGAATGTCTTCAGATAGTTTCAGATAATAATCAGCTAAACACATTTAGATTTGGCGAGCCTCTTAATGCCCAGAAATACAAAAACATTTTGAACAACTTTATCCACATTCAACCACATTCTCACATGCATTGCCAATCAGAAGCAATAGCACACGTACATCATAGGAAATGACCTGAAGACATTTCATGTCAAAAATTATAACTATAGACTTAATATTTTTCAGTTGATAAGCGAAAACACAGAAAATTTCATTTCAACCAAAAACTGCAATCTGCATCCCATTGGATATACATGTGTTTTTCTTTGATCTTGTCTGACAAGAAGAGGAACTCACTAGAACTCGGCAGACGTGCCGATTCGTAGTAGGCATATGGTTCTCATCATTCTGTGAAAGGATCACTTTCGGCCTCGTTCCCTGCAGAAACTCGTTCTGGCTGCCGGATTAAACCCACATGAGAGTGAATCTATCTCTGTGATGCACTCGCTCCATAGAAGTTTTGCAATATTTCACTTTTCTTGACTGATATGAAGATGTCCATCGACATGCACTATCACGGTCGGATCTTCCCAAGCTGCACTTGCGATTCCTTATTTAGCAAAGTATAACATGTACATTGTACATCTGCCTAGGATTTTCGTGTTTTATTTATGCGCAGGCTAATTAGCATTTTTCAATCTCATGCTTGTATTCTAACCTTGTTTTAGATATCTTGCACCATGGTAAGTGTTGATAAGATTTTCTTATATTGCTTTCTTTTATATAACAACTCTAACGCACGCTGTGAAGCAAACTCTTTTTCCTTGTTAGTTAATGCAATTTTCGAGTTAAATAATTTTGCTTTTTAGCAGTTCTGATGCAATTTTCTTCACTGTTTGTGCTGCAATTTTGTATTCATGTGAAGGAACATAGTCACCTGGCTTATATCGCTTTCTATCGGTTATGTGACAGGTCAAAGATTTGTGAAACTAGAAATGAACTCCGCAGATCACTTGGGAATATCGTCCTTCGATTATTGTGACAAGAACTTGCGTATTTCGCTTTGCACTTCAATCACCTCAAAACAGTAACGCAGCACAATTGATGTATATATTTAACATCTCCATCTTTAACATTTAACTTGTTATGCACTATGCAGTCGAGGGGATCCATTCAAATGATGGTCATTAATAGTTGCAATTAATTGCTTGCTCATTCTCACTCACTCCTCGTTTTGCGTCCTTGAGTTCACCGACGGAGTTGGAAGGTTGTTGGCTCGTCTCCACCTGTTTTGGTCCAAGTTCATGACATCTTCTTTGATGCAGCTCCTCAATGATTTCTTCAGTCGTCGTGCTGGTCGGCGACCGCCTACTTCCATCTCTTCTTCAATGTGTTCATCAGTTGGCTTGTCAGAGGCCATGTTTCTGAATCATCCAGGAGAACAGATCTTAAGCATGACTGGTAGACTTGTCCTCGGCATTGCGATGGGATTCCTCTGTTCGTTAGGAGATGGGCAAGTTCCTTCCAATGCCAGTTCTCACGGCTCTCGACACGGGTATCCCTGTCAAGCATGTCTCCAAGATAGCAGAACTGCTGGACCTCTTGCACTCATGCACCGAAAGCGAGTCGTCATCTTCTGTGTTTCCTTCATCTCGGCTACATTTTGGACATCTAAAAGAGGTGAAAACACTCGGATTGAAGATAACCCGGAGCATCTGAAGTGGCACCAACTATTGCAGGACGTAGACAGGATCGAGTTCTGACCGACACCTTCCCCGCAACATGAGCATGGCCATCTACCCTTGCTCATCATCTCGATTTGCTTCTTCCCCGTAACTAGAACTTTTGTCTTTTCTATGTTGATTTTGAGACTTCTGTTTTCAAAGATAGATTTTCATCTTTGAGACATGGACAGGGCTTCTACTCTTGTTTCGGCAGTGTGGATGAAGTAGTCAGCACAGCAGTTCCCCTGGACCTTCAGTTCGGCATTCCGTAGTCACCTCTTCCATTACAGTGATAAAAAGTACAGGGCTAAGAATGGATCCCTGATGTACACAGACATCGAAGTCGATGCTGTTAGATGCTCTGACTACTGCGTTTACACTTGATGCTGACTTCTTTTGCAGCGACATAACGCCTACCACAGGAGTGTATGATACACCTTGCAGCTGCCTGCTGCATTTGAAAATAATTTACTGCGTTGTCCAATTCACCTATTTTTGCTAACCACTGGGTGTAATAATGTGATTGATGTGTGTTCATCAGTTAATCAAAACATCATGGAGGTTTCCATGTGTAAAATCTTATAACGAGTGAAAATTTAATGCAACCAATATTTTCAATTGTGGTACTTTTTAGGAGTGTCCGATCTTTCAGGTGTTCGGAGGCTCAACCGAACCACCAAGCTATTTCATATCAAGATAAATTTAGAACATCTTTTCTTTATAGAATAAAATCGTTCTTAAAAAAAGTTATCAAACAAGATTCTCGGTTGTAGATTTTCAGAAATTTGCAGTTCCGTACGTTTACTACATTTTTACGGATAATTCAAAATGCTCGTTGATGGCAAATTTTAGTGCAATCAATCGCTCAGTTAAGATGCGATGTTATAAATTCTAATTCGCTCTAGCCAACTACGTCCGAGGCAATGTCACAGCGTCACATTTTGTCGATATACATGTATGGTCGCCTATCTCCTTTTCTATTGTATTAGCCCAATCAAAATTAGTCATGCACTTAACTAATGCAATTCTATTCAAGATGAATTTCGTTTGAAGATGCTTTACGGCAAACGCAGTAATTGGAAATGTTCTGGAGAATGTGTTGACTGCAATCCTTCTAAGTAATATTACAAAAGGTTCGGCTTGCCAATGTGCTGGTTCAACCGAACCTTAAAAATCATAGTTTGTTGCACCCACAGAATTAAATATTTTGTTTATCTGCTTCGGTTTGCTAGAAGTGTGATTGATTCGAAGTCGACGGCACATCGAGGAACTTAGCAAGTGGGCAAAAAGGAATTCCTAATAATAAAATTTTCTTTTAATCGAAAAAGCCTTGCTGTTGTTTATATGTCATTTATTGCCCAAATTTTCGCCTACTCAGGCCGTTTCAGGGGTGAACTTGGAAACTTGAACATTCACCCATGAAGGGGCCTGAGTAGGCGAAAATTTGGGCAATAAATGACATATAAACAACAGTAAGGCTTTTTCGATTAGAAGAAAATTATATTATAAACAACATGCTGTTCAAGCGGAACTATAAAATTTTATGAATTCCTGATACCTTAGAGATACGAAAGGAGTCGTGCGTCGCTTGCGGACTAATGTGAGTTCCAGCAAAGTGCTTTTATTGCCACAATTTCTTCAGATTCGAAGACTTCAAATCATTGCGCACAAGTTTTCTCCATAATGTTGGCCCTTCCGATCATTATTAAAAAAAGTAGCAGGCGCACGAAAATTAGTTCACCTGATGATTTCACCATCGTCTTCTCAACATTCCTTACTACATAGTGCATATACTGAATCGACTGTTAGCTAGATGATGTGTGTTTTGGTGTGTGCGAAGTGATATCACAGCGCGCACGCATCTCTCACTGGCTCTGGTGTCCTCTGCTGACACCTTATTGTTTGCCATTTCCAATAGCAAGCGATACACGAATTATCCATTCGAGAAGGAGCAAGATGTTTAATTCTGTGATGTGCCATTTCGATGTTAAGGACAAATGCGATACTTCCATTCTAGAAACCGAAGCGCGCGCAGAGGAATCTAATTCTGTGGTTGAGAAGATAATACAACATGTGTGATTGATTTGCGTAGTGATCTTGAAGTATTCTCGGTTCGATAAATGTTATTATTGTGTTCGGAAATTGTAAAACCGGCTTTCGTTGTATCGGAAAAATAGATAGTGCCGATATTGCGACCCTCTTGTGTATTCCGATCAACATGTTGGGAAGCACTGACATAGCCATAGAAAATGTGTCTCGCGTAAAAGCAATGCTGGTGAACTACAATCAGATCTGATTGGTTCTCTTGTCTTCGTTTGTGTTAACACTTACATGAATATCACAAATTCATGGCGGGAATTGCGCATCACTGTATTACGCACATCACATCCTGCATTGATGATCACGTCACTGTCGACATCCTCTCTCTTTTGCTTCTTTCACAGGGGCTGGGTCTCTGGACGAACACGTGGCACTTCTCTCATCTCAAGCATCGTGAGCCCGTCTTGCCCTTTGAACTCAGTGAAGTATCAGAAGTAAGAACTCTTGTATAGGTGGTGAAGTCGTGAGAATGTTTCATTTGATGTTTGTTGCTTTTTAGAATGCCAACTCCTACCCGCCGGGCGAAGGGATACGAACTGAGGAAGCGAGTTTCATCGATTCAGAAGAAAGTGTAAGTTCAATCCATCGTGTGTCGAATGCAGCCACCAGTGAAGGAACCGGACTGGAATGTTCGAGGCATGTTCGCTAGCCAATTCTCGGACCCGTTCTCGACCCGTCATTTTCAATATAAAATCCCGTGCTTGAATGTACATGTTTGAATAATCTATTATCACGCTTCAAGATTGCTCATGATGTTTCTTGTTCTTGAATTAGGTCAGATAGGCATTGATACGCTCATGCACATGGCCACCAACTAAATGCAGTTTTTGATAAATACAGAAGCGCATGTATTTATATTCTCAATACACGTCTTCATAATTGGAAGTATGCAAACCCATTTCGAATCGTAATTATGAGTGGGACCACAAAGGCGATTGTCAAGCATATTTTCAATAACGTTAAGTGCCTGTGAAATAGGCCTACTTTGAAATTTAATTTTAAGAAATTATTTTGATGAACATAAATCGCTTAGTCTGATGTTCACAGAAAGTGAACTTTCTCATCTTTCAGATTAGAAAATATTCGAAGAGACAGTGACGTCACACCCGTGAATCTGGAACCGGTGTCAGTCGCCACTCGCAGTGCTAATAAACGGCGGAGGCATCGTTTAAAGTGAGTGAGACTTAACGAGCACTGTTTTGGTTCAATGATCAGTCAATGTCCCCTCTTTTCAGCTCTGTTACCGCCAATGATGGTGGCAGCTCAGTCTCCACCAGTTCCAATGGTTACTCGTCGATGTCTATGAGGACTAGACAGTCCGATCGCAATGATAAAGAGTGAGTTGCAGTGTCTTAATATCATGTCTGTGTAATTTGACTTCAGAAAAGAACTAAAAGAAACGACTGCACATTCGATGCGCTCCTGTATCTAATGTGAGGTCGTTTAGTAAAGTTTCAGAAACAGTCGAAGGTGTAGAGTGGGACCCAGAGTATCAACTATCTCACCCAATCCACCCAGCACCAACCTTGGAGGCCCTGATATGTGCTCACTAGCGGTGACCCTGATGTCTCAGGAACACATTGCCAGTTACAGGGGTGTCTCCCTCTGTCGTACTAGCTCGTAGGGGCCAGGAACCTAACAAGAAACAACCCCGACAGCAAGTAATCAGACCGAACTGTCGCTACCCCAGACACAGCCATCAAGCAACCGCTCTCGGACTTACATGCTCACAAAAGGAATCTCGTCGTACGGTCTTTGTCAGCTGTCAATGGAATTCTCCACGGTCACCACATCCTCCCCTATAACAAGAGTTCCTCAGTGTAAGCTTCAGTACTTGTAGTAAAGCATCATGTGAATTATATTCAGATCCAAACATGTTTCAGTGGATGTTGTCAAATTAACAGCGAGCGTAAGAACTTAAATTGAAAATTGTTTTGAAGGAAAGTCAAGTTATTTATTGTAAATTCGTACAAAAGGTTGGTCAATATATTTCGACTATTTACACCATAGCCATTATCAAGAAAATAATGAGATCAGCAAAATTCACGGTAAATACAGAAGATTCAAAATTTGATGTAGAGAATCATAGAATTAACTCTGTATTGATTTATAAGCATGAATGATATCAATTATGCGTAGGGTGGAAAGATATCTGGCAGCAGAAATGTGCTGCTAACCCATCTCTCCCCATGAACAGTCAAAAGCATATTTCCTCAACTTAAGAACTTAAGTCTCAAATTCTGACATCATGATTGCTGTATATAATCATGTTGAGATACGTCTAACTAAGTGACTTCATTATACTTGCGATCAAATTGTTTCGTGAGTAATATATCATTAAGTATTTCCCCAAAGACAATAATATTTCGTCAGTTATTCACTGATGCAAGTTGGCGTATGTTAATTAGTTCACAGCTATACTTAAAAGAATTCAGTGATTCATTTTCATTTCCTCAAGATTAGATTATGTTTTAATGAATCAACACGTGAAATTAGTGAACTCAATATGACTATTTAACAAGTTCAGTATGTTATTTCAATATTGGTTAATATTTCTTTTTCTTTAGCTGCGCATAATTGATGATGTTATTAAATAGCAAGATAAAGTAAGTGCAACTTAGAATCTGACAGGATTTTTTGTCTGTGAGCACAGAAATAGAATGAACCACAAAGATAGAATAGTTATTTACTCAACAAAACCAAAAGTATCCACCTTTTGTATGCTTCGAAATCAACATGTCTATGCACGAGCCCAAACGGGACATAGTTTGCTGATCGAGAATAATGCATTTAAGATGGATATCTCTGGACGGGTTGCACAAGTAACTTCATATTTCGCAGGATCCGCAGAATCTATGACCATTGGACTTTTATAGCTGTCAAAAATCTATTTTTTTTGAATTAATGAAATAATATTGTTTTTCAGTCTTTTAGTCTTTCTATGCACAAAACATTTTTGTGCCATGGAGACTTCCATGTAGAATTTACCGTTTTAGAGGATGAAAAACTTCTTATGTGCTGATGCAGTCCAATGAAGGAGTGCAAGAAAGACTGTTATTGCACTCATTGAAATTTGTGTACTCTGAGGAAAGAATAAACTTTATTGCGCGTAATTTAGCTATGGTACAACGTGAAAAAAAGAAGGCAACAATGTATCCCGTAATGATGATTTCTCTATTTTAAGAATAGCAACATTTTGATGAGAATGCTTGGGTTGAAAGAGGAAATCGGGCAGTTACACGCCCTCAAAAATCCATGTTAATGTTATATTATGGAAGCAAAAATCATAGGAATTATTGCACTGTTAAGTGGATGTTTCTTCTTCGTTCAGGTTGTATAATTTTATCTCTATGTCTGCTGTCAGACAATCCTGCCGGTTCTATTTTCTACTCTTGCCTTGCGACTGTCTGGGTCCCTCTGAATGTGTTCATCATCGATTTCATGTCCAAAATTGTATATTATCCTGTCCACTTGTTGTATTATCGCCACTGATGATGGATACCAGGGTACTTGAAACCGGTATGGCAATAAATAGTGCTCGTGCAAAAACATACCTTCGAATCATTGAAATGCTATTAAAGTAGAATTTCAATTACGTTGAATGCTGACATGATTGTTTCAGTATCATAGTTGATTCTTCTGTAAAACGGTCATTTCAATCATTTTGAAGAGGCTTTCAGAGTAACGATGGCTTCTTTTCTCATAGAGTGCGGCCTTTCGTTTTTTTGCTAGACTGACTTTCCTCCCTGTCGAAATTGAATCAATTGTCATGCGTGCTGTGGTGTGTGGTGGTAACAAGACATCAGTGGACGCTTTAGATGATGGATCTTGATTGCCTGAGACATCTTTAACATGAGATTATCGATGTCTTCTGACAGTGAACCTGACTGACAGTGACTCGCATCCCACACCTCCAGGGCGCCATGATCCTGTTAATTCCAACAGTAACTCAAGCAGCCCGTCTGGTATAAATTATTCTCTTATCCTAACGCAAAACCTTTCGGGCATTCCGGGCGTCAACTGTCTTCCCGTTTCAAAGCATAACAGAAAGGAAGAGTGGCACCCTTCGAAGAGTGCCACTCTAGTTGAGTTTCCTCAGAGGTAGGACAAGAAGTCGGGTAGGGGTGCTCATGCTTTGATCATCAGCAAATTTTACATCGTTTATTCTGGGATAGTGACTAATGTTTGCCCGGAAATTTTTATACCTGATTATCCAAAATGCACTGTGCTGGGGTACACGCATGCATTCAGTGGCGCATGCATACAGTGGCTTAAATGCATTCTACTAGATTTGTGGATCTGTTTTAGAGGCATTTCATATTTTTCCATTTGTGAGAGTGGCACAACTGAAATGGGTTAATTATGATATCCGTTTAACAATTATTTCCTTAAATCAGCGCATAAATCATTGAATGAGCACATGCGACAATTTGGAGGACATGTATGAGCAAAACTCAGAGCTCAGATGAATTTGAAGGACATCATATTAACCATCATGAAAAGTAAATGGCAATGGGCTGGTAACATAATGCGCAGGACAGACGGAAGATGGACCCGTAGAATAACCGAGTGGCATCCAACAATTGGTTCCAGACAACGTAGGAGACCTCCAAGACGGTGGGACCATGAGTTGGTCTAATA
This sequence comes from Prostheceraeus crozeri, assembly GCA_907163375.1. Taxonomy (NCBI): domain Eukaryota; kingdom Metazoa; phylum Platyhelminthes; order Polycladida; family Euryleptidae; genus Prostheceraeus; species Prostheceraeus crozeri. The sequence goes on along the minus strand of CAJQUW010011804.1, from coordinate 1,102 downwards.
CTGCAAACAGCACTGGCGACAGCACGCAATCGATCGGCAGAGGTGGACGACACTTGTGGAGGTGTTCCTTCAGCAATGGAGCGATTAAAACCCCGTCAAGATGAGCAAAATATTTTTGAACTGGGATTATGATCCACAAATATAAAAGGGTTATAAATGATTTGCCGCTCATTTCTTTTCATTCAGGAGGTCAGATCTTTAAGTTGTCATGCTTTAAAAATGAAAGAAAAATAACCTCTTCAGCAGAATGCTGTTCTGTTTTTCAGACGTACTCCCCTGGCGCCCCTCCGCTGTGCCTTTTCGTCGGAAGAGGAAACCCCTCGACCAAAGAGGCATTGTCAGCGAAATCGCAATATTCTCGTGTCCTGTCCTACTCCTCGGAAACGTCCAAACCGATTCCGTCTCCTTCGAAACAAGAATGTGTCATGGGACGAAACCCTTGATCTGGAGCAGTCTGACACGAATCATCATTTGACGCGATTCCGGGCAGCTGGCGGAAAGTAAGGCTTGTTGAGATGACTTTCAACAACATTGACTCACGGTGACATCTTTCTCTGTAGATGGCGACAGAAGAATGCGAGAGAACTTGTTCTGCAGAAGGCGAAGCAGTCTGAACCTGTATCATGGGATGAATTCCTCACCGGCATGTAAGTCCCTCGTCGACTTTTACTGAATGTAGGAAAATGTAACGTCAGAAGGGATGATCAACTGTCTTAACTATTACACGCTTGCTAATAATAGGAATAGGAAACATGTACAGAGTTGCCACAGTTGCGCTGTATTTCACTCAGATGAGCGCTCCGTCATTACAATTGTTGACATTTTCTAGAATTAACGCAGATTATATAAATCACCAGGAATATTGTAACAGTGCCCGTACGAAAATTTTTTTGGAAAACATTAATGAATAATATAATGAAACATTACATGAAACAGTATAATGAAACCACTAATGAAACATTAATGTTTTGTCTACGGAAATTTAGCCATTTCATTAGTATTTTCATTACACGGAGCATACGCATGGTTCATTAATGTTTCCAGTACTGTTTCATTAATGTTCCCAGTACTGTTTCATTAATGTTCCCAGTACTGTTTCATT
>CAJQUW010011803.1:0-214128 GCA_907163375.1 Prostheceraeus crozeri | reverse complement strand
GCTGGCACAGCGCAGAGGAGGCAAGCTGATCTCGGAAGAGCGAGTGATCAAGGCGACTCCAAGGGCGGACAGTTGCAGTTCTGTACACTGGTGTGGGAGAACGGAGTGGATTATAACCCATCGAAGCAGCTTGTGATCTGACAGATCGGCGTCGATGATGACAATCGAGGGAGTGGGGAAATCGGAGCGGGTGATCACCAGGTCAAGGGTGCCTCCACAGGTGTGACGTGTGAGTAGGGCTATTCATAGCGCAGTTGAGACCGTAGGCTTCAAATGTGTGCAGCAGCTGTCGGGCATGTGGGTCGTCTGCTCGCTCGACGTGGATGTTAAAGTCTCCGGCTATGATGATGGGATCGGAGTAGGTGAGGAGCTCGTCGAAGAGATCAGACAGTTCGGAGAAGAACTGAGACAGTTGGGAGGAGTGTCCATAATAATCTTATCATACACCCATGCTTTCTCTAATCGATTGATGGTGAAAGCGTCTTGAAAGAGCTTGAGAACATCTTCAATTGCGCCGTCTATACATGTACGAAGTTGAAGTCTGCTATTCTTGAAAGTTGGGGAACTTGCTGCATATTGCAAATCCAGTGGCCCAATGTTATCATATCAGTTTGTCTCGCGCTCCTTCATAGACTGAATGTTTCATTTCCCTTTACATGACTTCTAGCCATAGGTGACCTCCAATACACGACCCCTCAGAATCTTTACATAATAAGTAAAAAGTAAGTAATTACTAATTTTCAAAATCACGCATGTGTACTAAAATAATTGCAGCAGTCATTTATAACGTTGAATTCAAATGCTGAGCAGTCATGGAAAAATTGAAGGACTTTTTCAACATTTTGTAAGACTGTTTTAAAAAATCTTGTCTTCTTTTGAACTTTTGAAATATGCATAGTTAATTGAATGCTTATAGGCCTATATCTTCGAACCAACTATCGTCACATGAGAATTATAGGAACCAAATCGAAATCTTTGACTTTTTCTGTGTTTATTATTTCTTGCAATCGATGGGCCTATCATATAAGACTTTACTCAAATGTCAAATAAATGTCAGGTATGCCCGACCGGCTTCACTTGGTCATCCAAGCTTCTCGAGGGCTAATGTGTATAATACAACAATCTACAGATAATATGCAATAATAACAATATATATATATATATATATATATATATATATATATATATATATATGAAAAACAAAAGGATCTTGATTCCCGACCGGTTTCACCTCATTTCATTAGGCTAGTCATGGGAATGAAATGTATCGAAATTCGGCATAGATACATAAAATCTATTTTTGTATATATAGTATAAATTTGTATATATATATGTATATATATAATTATATAATATATATATATATATATATATATATATATATATATATATATATAGTAAAATAAGATGAGAACTCAAAGAAAAACTCCAGAATTGCAAGCACAAGCGCTTTCTTATCTTCAGGTGCTTCGCTGAACAAGGAACAAGGAACAATATTGTTCCTTGTTCAGCGAAGCACCTGAAGATAAGAAAGCGCTTGTGCTTGCAATTCTGGAGTTTTTCTTTGAGTTCTCATCTTATTTTACTATATTTTACCGATTACTGCGTTCACTTTTTTCTAATTATATATATATATATATATATATATATATATATATATATATATATATATATATAGACAGATATTATAATATAATTATATATATATACATATATATATATATATATATGTATAAATTTTATACTAAAATTTTATGTATCTATGCCTAATTTCGATAATTTTGACATACATTTCATTCCTATGACTAGCCTCATGAAATGAGGTGAAACCGGTCGGGAATCAAGATCCTTTTTTTTCCTGAGTTCTCTCGAGTTCTTGATTCTTCGCAGTTATTTTCACTCCATTCTATCATTTGTTTTCAATATGACGAAGGCAGGTGACGTCATATTCTGACACAGATCGAGAACAGAGCTGATCACCGGAGAGACAATAACACTATTAAAACCGCAGCGTTATCGCCTGAGGACTCTCGATTATCTCTCTCCGCTACGACGCAAGCGCGGCAAGGCTATTGTTACGGGTGACAGCGAACAAGTCAAGCCTTCGAAGATCGGCAGGACAGACGACGGCGAGACGGTGATCCTGACCCCTAACGACACAGCGAGGAGCAAACAGTAGCGGCAGTGTTCGAGACTGGTGGACCTACAGACTTACATGTGAACGCCTCCAAAAGGTCCTCTTCAGGGCCACCCTGCTCTCTCGTTTGTCTGAATACACATTTCATTTATATCGTTTGTCTTCTTATAGTATCATTTTGTTTGGGAAATATATATATATATATTATATACATATATATATTATATAATTATAGATAATATTATAATATCTATATATTATAACAATCTTACAACAATCCAGATAAAAGGTACAACACGAGATACATTAACCATAATAGCGATGAATAAAATCACCGTAAGAACAATATTTATGATGAGCATGGAACAAGTGAGCCTGTATTACATGAGCAAGATTATAATGAAAATCATTTTGATCATTGAAGGTAAATACATCAAATGTTAGTTTTAAAATAATTATTTGGGAATGAATAGGATTTGAATGGTAGAAAAGTACTTTCCCATTGTCACCCCACCAATTTGGGACAATATGGGGTGACTTTGGACAGTGTGTCTGTGGTTTGATGATGAAATGCAGTCATTTTTCAGTGAAAACAAAGCACAAACTGCAGTGTGTATGTGGGAATGAATTGCTGATCCAACTGATGCATTCGGATACTAGTCATTATGACCGATGCTAATAGACAGTCTCAGTGCAAAACTCTTAATAGAAGATTCGTGTGTTGACTTACTTCATGACAAAAAATATTTAAGTTGAAGCTTGATATAGGATGTTTGATGATATAAATGTTAAATCAAAACCTGATCACTATTATTGTTTCAAGTTAAAACGATAGCAAATCAAATGTCGTATGCACGTTAAATAGGCCTATCAAATGCAATTCTGAACTATAGGCCTATGCAGCCAAACAAACCATCACGATAATGCTGCATATCACTTTCATATTCATAATCTGCGGAATAATTACAGCATAAATTCTAGGCCTACTTTGCGAGTAAGAAAATAGGCCTACATTAGGCCTATGTTAGGCATTGGAATGATTGTATTTTCGATGTAGGCCCAATATAGAGTATCTAAAATGTTTGTTGAGAAATTAGTGTTCACAATATACATTTTCATGGCTGCATCGAATCAAAGATGTGATAAATTAGAGTAGGGAAATTTGTATGGGTGAGGTAATTTGGACATGCTGCAAAATTATAGCCTACAGCATAAGTTTTTAGCGCAACCTTTACAAAGTATAATTAGGCTTATTTTAGGCCTTCACATTAGAAAGTCTGAATACACTTAATCCTAGTGTGTTTGCTCGCGACTTTCTAACAAAAAGACACTCACCTGAATATTTAGCCACGAAGATATTGTACCCAAAAGGCAAATCAGCAAAAGAATCCTTCTCGGACATTGAAGTGATCGTTATGACTGGTGCTCTGAAGAAATGGTTCGGAGACAAATATTCATGGAGGGTGGTTGTTTCCTCCGTCAATCAATTTTTAAGAGATATTCAAAATAAGAAACTGTGTTAGATCACAAACGATGTCTGTCTGACGTCTTCAATTTTGACAGTTTGATGCTCGTATGTTTTAAGCAACTTTTTAAATTTCATTGTTTATCGCTTTTAAAATGCGCGTTTAAATTTTAAAGTTCTTCTCTACTTGTTAATACGCATGACTTCATTCGTAAATATACCAAGTGTTTCAACGACAAATGTTCTACAAATGTTTGTTAAAGTGGCATGTACAAAATATCATTCATAAACTAGGCCAACTTATTTCCTAATAACTTAATATGAACATTTAAATATTCTGTGTTTTTCAGATTGCTATCTCCGACAATGTCGTCGAAATCATTCAAGAGATCACCAACGAAGCTGATGATATTTTGAGAACGTGAGTCTATCAAAAATTTGTTATCTTAGGTTTCATAAAGCAATCTATTCGTATTAATATATTGCTTCAAGTAGTGATTTATGAACTTGTCCGCTCATAATGCAGACGTATAGACCTGCCTCTATTGAGTAATTCATTTTACAATTGCGACTAAAATATTTGACTTTCTACTTTCGCAGGTCACTCATGGAATTGGCAAATTGCAGTACATCTGAAGTGGACATGCAAGACAATTAATCTGAATCTGAAAGTGATGATACCGAAACTGACAGCCCGGATAGCGAACAGTTTGAGGAAAATCAGGAGAAAGTGGTCATCATGTCCTTGCGCCCGCTACATTCACGATCCCTACTTTGACAAGACCAATTATGGTAGCCGCTGCTTAGGTTCTTCTGATCATCGAAAAGAATATGTCGGCCGTGGCCTTCTATTCATTAATGACAGTTTTACTAGTAAGGTATGTCAGGCTGTCAAGGGCGTCATTTTTTCAATTTTGCAATCATCTTTTAATTTTGCAGCCTATAATTTGAGCAATTCTATGGGTAATAACGCTACATCGCACGTACATATCTGCTAAACTTCATCGATTTTTTGTAGTAGATAGGCTATAGGTCGGATAGCATTGATCTACCGCATCACATGGTTCCATGATGACAAGAACATAAAGTTAGCAAGTTTCATTCGGATTGATTTTCTTAATTAGTTAATTAAAGCCAAACGTAATGACGTTGCATGAATTGACATGAAAATCAAGTAGTGGTCACTTCCAATGAAATGTCTGTGAATTGAGTGGTTTACTTGAATTCTATATACCACTATATCACTAATGAAGTTCTTCGGAAACTCTGTGGAGTTGTTAGAATTTATACCAACCATCACTCTAGTTGTAAGCCTAGAAAAGGAAACGCAATAACGCTACCCTCGAGGCGTAGTAAAGTTTCACGTGCGAATTCAGGATTTAGGTTCGGCTTATTTGATACTAGTAGTATAGGGTATGGCATCCGGCGCATCGCTTCGCTCGCACCGGATGTCACACCTTACGAGATATCAAAAATTTAGGTAGACTCCAAATTTCACGTGGCCGAAAATTTAGGTAGTGACAAATTTTCAAAAAATCAAATTTTCAAAAATTTAGGTAGTCTCCAAATATCGAAAATTTAGCTGGTTCAAAAAATATCACGTGGCCGAAAAATATCAAAAATTTCACGTAGTCGAAAATTTAAGTTGTCTCAAAATATCACGTTATCTAAAAAATATCACGTGGTCGAAAATGTCACGTAGTCGAAAATTTAGGTAGTCTAAGAATTTCAGAAGATTGTATTCAAAATATTTATTAAAAAATGGATGAAACAAAAGTGGAAGAAACCTCAAAAATGGAAGGAACCTCGAGAATATATCCTTCGTTATCACAATTAAAAATACAGATATGGCCAAACGTTTGCGGACACCTACGATTATAGCATGAAAAGCGAAGTAATCATGATATCTCGATCTTAAGGTATTCAAATCAAAAAGCAAACTTCTATTCAAACGAAAGGCATCCTATTCAAGTAAACAGCATACAGAGAGCTACATCTAGTTTAATATTTTGCTGAAAATCCCTTTGAATTGACCACAGTTTGGATTCTCCTGGGTATGGATTTATATAGATTTTGCGTGGCTTCTGGCGTGATTTGATGGTGCCACACTTGAATGATAGCATTTATCAATTCACAACGATTGGTCGGTTTCTTCTCTTGAACGAATGCGCTAACACGCGACCACAAATTTTCGATAATATTCAGATCAGGTGACTGTCCTGGCCACCAAGGCAATGAACGAATTCCGAGGTCGGTCTTTATGCGGTAACTGCTTTAAACCGATGGCATGGAGCTCCATCATCCTGGAAAAGATAGTCGCCATCTGGATACCATTCAGCAACAGATGGTAGGAGACGCTCCTCCAAGATTTTCTTGTACAAATTCGAATTAAATCGGTCCCCTTTTTCCAAAATAAACAATCGTCCAACACCATTATATGAGATGCATGACCAAACCATCACAGAGAATGGAAATTTCAGACAGCTTCAGGCATTCAGGTTTGTAACGCTCAACAACTCGTCGACGCAGTTGGCCTCTGACATTTAAAGCCTGAAAGTTGGACTCATCTGAAAAAATCACCTTCCTCCACTACCCTCCATTGCTCTTCAGTGAAATTCTTGAACTCATTACACCATTTGAAGCGACGCTGTCGCTGTATGTAATTCACAAAAGGGTTTTTTGCTGGTCTATATGACTTAAGTTCTGCGGACAGAAGTCATCGATGGACAGTTCGTTCACTTACAACACATCCAGTTGTTTCAATTCACTAGCCAGTTGTTTGGATGAAGAATATCTGCTATTGACACATTTACGAACCAAGATGCGGTCTTCCCTGGGTGACGTAATGCGCTGACGACCAGACCGCTTTTTGACTTCCAAAGTCGATTCCAATTTAATCGTCTTCTTTATGTTGGCAACTGCAGATTTGCCGCCATAGCCCCTTTGAGATATTTCGCGAGTCGAAAGTCCTTCATTGTGCAACGCAATGACAACGGTACGATTAGACGCCGATATTTATTTCACTTTGCCCTGGTTAGTTCGACGAAGTGAAGCGTTTCCACAATATGAAGTGAATACTATGACTGAGTTCGAATTTGAATTTCTGAAATCATTGACATCTGACAGCTAAGCGATTGACTTTGTTGTGATTGTTAAGAGAGCAAATCACTTACCTACCACAATAACGCCTTGCCAGCGGTCCTAGAGGATGATATTACCAGAAGCGAACAAATCATTGATAATCAGTAGGTGTCCGTAAACTTATGGCCATATCTGTAACTGAATTGAATAAAGAAAAACACAAAGATAGAGTCAGGTATATGAAAGATGAGGAATCTCAATTATTATTAAGATTAGAGCATTATGATAAATTAAGAAAGAGATGGTCTAAAGTTAAGAATGTAACACAAGGTATTGGAATATTTTTAACAATAAGTTTAGGTGCTTTAACAATTGTTAGGTGTTATTGTCAGGTGTTTTAGTAATTCCAGTAGTTGCTACTGCTTTAACAGGTACGGGTGTTTTTACAACTTCGGTTGTTACAATGTTAGATAAATCTTTAATTACAAAGAAGCGAAAATCATTAAAAACTAAACTTTTACATATTGAAGAAGTCTATGACAAATTACATTACTACTTTCAAAGAGTGTGTGATGATGATGTTATTAAGTTAGATGAGATTGAAACATTTGATCAAATAGCTAATGAAGTAAATCAAATATCATTTCAATTACAATCAGAAAAAGTTGATGACAAGAATAAACAGGATGGCAAAATTTCTAGTGATGGCAAAATTTCTATTGAGGAATATGATAAAGCTTTTTTAGAAGAACTAAAAGCTTTAAGCGAAACTTTCAGCAAAACTTTATTAAACAAAACTTTAGACGCCAAAGCAATAAGAAAATAATTTGTTCAGTAAAATGTTTTTGTAGTATTCCAATGTTACCACAAAATTCAAATATTATATTTTAAAAATGGATAAAATTAGTGCTGATAATTGAAAAAGAATCCAACAATTAGATGAGTTAATAAAACAAAAAAATATTATGAAAGAAAATCATACTCAGCATAGAATGATCAAAAGCTGGTATTCAATCTGATATGTTTGAAAAAATGCAACAAATCGAGCAAGTAAAAACTGATTTTGAAAAAACTCTGGAACCGTTGAAAACTCTTGAAAAAGAACTTACAAATAATGATAAACAAATTAATATAACAGATCCAGCTCACAAAACTATATTAGATGACTATGGATTACTAGAATCAAACTTTAATAAGAAATTACCAAAATCTATGCAATTTGAACATTCTATTTCATTTATAGATGGAAAAACAATACCTAGATTTTATCTCGGACAAAAATAAATATTTCCACAACCTTTTCGAGGTTTAATACTTTTTCACCAGATAAATCTCCTTTTAGTTTAGATAGAAATTTTGTTGATCTTTTAAGAGGAGCTGATTTAAATAATTATGCTGTAGAAGATCTCATAAAATATAAAGCTATGTTAGATAGAGTTGGTGCAGCAAAATCTCAGACGTTATAAACAATTAGAAAATTTATTATCAACGGTAGTAAAAGTAGGAAAAGGTTTCAAAACAGAAACAACTGTATTCTTACCAGATGATCCACAAGAATTACTAAATAGATTAAATATTTTAATATCTGCAATAAAAGAAGGACATAGTTCTAGTTTCAATGAAATTCATGCTATATTGAAAAGACTGTCAGAAAAGAAGATTCTAAATGAAGAGGATTATAGAAGTGTAGCTGAAATATGTAATTGTTTTTAATTTTTTTATAAAAAAAATAATTATTTAAAATTTTAACTAAAAAATGTGTTCAGCAGACTTAGACAAACTAAATAATCATTTAGAAAATCTAACAGAGATTTTGGGTTCATCAAAATTTAGTGCAACGTTAAAAATTATAACAACTACATCATCACACACTTGTAATTTAGAACCCATTCTACATTTGGAACAAAATGAAAATTATCAAATTGCATTGACTAGTTTCTCCACATTTAACACTATTCAAAGCGTTATCAAAGATGTGAATGATCAATTTAGATATTCTACTGATAAAGGTAAAACATGGAAAATACTATCTTTTCTTCCTGGTTCTTACGAAGTTGAATCAATATCAAATAAAATTAAGAGACATTTAGGTATAGCATTTAAAGATGAGAAACAATTACATTTTGCAGTTGAACCGGCAGTTAATAAATTTTCTCCTACTTTAGACGAAAATCATCAAGTTGATTTTAATCGTGATAGATCATTGTCAAAACTATTAGGATTTAATAAACAAACATATAGTCAAGGTTATCATCTAGGTGAGAAGATTCCAAAAATAACTGAAATAAATTCAATTGTTGTACATTGTGACATTATTGAAGGAGGATATATAAATGGTAAATTGTCAAATTTAATGTTTAGTTTTCCAGCTTTTGCTGTACCCATTGGTTATATATTAAATGTATTTCCACAAACATTAATATATTTCCCTTTTACAAGAAAAACTATTAACAACATTAACATTAGAATCACTGATGAGAAAGGACCAGAAATAAATTTTGAAGGTGAAGAGATTATGATAGATCTTTTGGTTAGAGAAGTTTAATTTTCTTCTTCTTAAAAATAAAAATTTTTATTAAAAAATGAGTGAAGTGCCCCATTAAATAAAAAAAACTTAAATTTAATCACCATCCAAATTTATCTAATAAAGTTTTGTCAGTTATTTGTGGAAGATCAGGATGTGGAAAACATATTTATTATTTAAAATTTTAACGACTCCAAATTTTTTCGATTATAACAATCATATAATTTATACAACAACAGCAGATCAACCCTTCTATCAATTTTTAAAATATGGATTTGAAAATAATCTTACAAAAACAACAATTGCTTCATTATTCAAAGAATATGAAAAATCTGAAGATGAAGAAGAAATAAGTTCGTGGTGTGAAGAAGAAGCAAAAAATAATCAGTTAGTAGAATCCAATTAAAATAAACACATAAAGATACAATTAATAGATGATAGTGGTAATATGCAAGATCCTAGTAAACTAGATAAAACAATGAAACATTGTGTAATTTTTGATGATTGTGTTAATGATAGAAATCAGTCAGTTCAAAGAAACTATTTCACAAGAGGTAGACATAACAACTGTAGTGTTTTTTATTTGAAAAAAAGTATGTATTCATCAGACGGAAGTGTTATTAGAAAGAATGCAAATATATTTATACTATTTGAAATAGATGCAAGAAACTTAAGTGATTCGTTAAGAGATTTATGTGTTAAAAATAAAGATGAATTTAAACATTCGTGTAACAATACTTGGTCAAAAGATTATGGCTTCATTACAATTAATATTGATAAAAAAATTCATGATAGCGTTATCGAGCAATTGTTCTCTGACTAGGCTTCGTCCCGACTAGGCGTTTGAGATAGAAAATATTTTCGTGGAGTGATAATTTTTTTTATAATTTTTTTATTAATAAAAAAAAAATATGTTGAATGCGTACAAGATAGAACATGTACCAGTTTTAAAAGATTATCGTCATCCTACAAATCCTGTAAATTCGAAGAAAGAAGTTAAATTTTATCACCATTGCAGATATATGCAATTTGTCAAATATTATAAAATATACCACGGAATAAAAAGTTATGAAACAACAAGGAATTTTCCACTTTGTTTAAGAAGTTTTAGAGTATTTTTAGCATACAATAACTTATGGTGGCTAATTAATAAAGAACATTTAACAGTTTATGATTTAAAAACATTACAACAATTGAATATACCTTTCTTTATTTCGGATTTTAAAATAAAATCATAATTTTTTTTGAATAAAAAATCAAATCATAATTTCTTTTTGAACAAAAAATCATAATTACTTTTGAATAAAAAAATCATCATTTTCTTTGAAAAATATGAATTGTAAGATGAATGAAGGTACGAAACCTATTATTGATGAATAAATAAAAAAACAAATTGTGGAATTTGATGAAGAAATTGCTTCATTAGAGAAACAGAAATGGATTAAAGAAAAACAAAAACGTACACAAAAGCAGAAACCTATTGAAAAACAGAAACGTAGTATTAAAATTAGTATTAAAAAACAGAAACATGGAACAAAAGAAATATTAGAAACCCCTATTACTGATATTTTTTTTGATGACAGAATTAAGGATGAACTTGGCGATGATTTATGTAATTTATTTAATCCAAATTAAATTAAATATGAAAATGTATCTTTTATTAATGCAGTAAATGATATGCGGAAACTTTTAGCAAATGGTAAAATTATTAATTTTCTTGGAAAAGTTATTAAAGATCAGGAAAATATAATTCAAAATTTTTACGTAATCTTCTATAATAAAAAATCATTTTAAACATATTTTTCCAATCTGGATGAGAAATCAGATAGTCAGGAATGAATTTTTATAGGTGATATTAAATATAAAGATTTTGGAATGAAGCTAGTACAAAGATTACATAGAGGTGCAGGTATTAATATGAAATATAGAATCAAAGAATATTTCGGTTAATGTTGTTATATTCCTTCTGAAGATTTTTGTTTTATTAAATGTTATAATGTTTTACGAGGTTTTAATGAAGAACAAGGAGAAATGATGAAAGAAATGTTTAATAATTTTTTTATATAAAGAGAAAGCCACATCTAGAACAGGAGTAATGTCAAACTGGAAATTTTCTCAGTTCAATAAATTTTTTGGAGAAGGTGTTCAGTATTACAGTCCTTCGAATCGTCATTTAAATCCTAGAGGAATTAAAACGTTTCATAATTATGTTTATTACAATTATTTTCACGAAGGTTCAACAATTGGACATTATTGTTTAATTAATAAATCTCATAAATTAAAAGCCATTAGAAAAATTGAAAATAATTTCAAAGCAATATATTAAACAGTTACTGATGAAAATCTAACAACGCGTCCATATAAAATCATAACAAAGAAAAAAATTGACTATAGTTCAACATATATTTGGGATCTCGAAACTTTTCTTGATCCTAACTGTTCAACAGCTCATCCTTTTCCTTATGCTATAGGAGCTATTAATTTTAATAAATTTATATGTTGCTTACCGAAACAAAGATTGAAAGAATTGGAAACACGTTTGTTAAGTGACATGATTAAAATTAAACGATCAAAAGATGAAGATAAAATTAAAAAACTTAAAAAACAAATTAATGAGTATGATAATTTAACTGAATTAGAATTTAATAAACTTCAAAATTGTGTGAAAATATTTACGAGAACTGAGGATGATGAATGTCCAATCGGGGGAAACCCAGAGGACGCATGTCCGATCCATCAATTTTTTAAAGCTCTTGGAAAATTTAATTATTCGAAAGTAACTTTAATAGCTCACAATTCATCAGGTTTTGATTCCTATTTTCCGATAAAGGCTAATTTTAAATTATCTAATCCGCCTCTTAAAACTTCAAGAGGAATATTGACTGCTTCATTACAAAATCCTTATACAACTGAATGTGTTAGTAGATACATTCAAAAATCTTTTAGATTTAAAAACAATATGAAAAAGGATTCACCGTCAGGTAAATTAGCACTTCAAACTATTATAATGAAATGTAGTTATCAACATGTAAAACAAGTCTTTCTAAATGGTGTGAGAATTTTAAAATTCCTATGAATGTGTGTAAATTAAATTATGAAATTGGAGACATAACACATGAAAATTATAAAGAAAAAGAAAATGAATGGAGACCATATTTAGTTAACGATATTCTTTCTTTAGCTTTTTGTATCTACAAATATAATAATGTTATGCGAGATTTAGTTGGTGAAGATATAACTACTAATTTGACATCCTCTGCTTTAACATTTAACGGTTGGATGAAAAGCGTACAAAATAACAATATAAATATTCATTCTCATATAGATCTATGGGCTAGAAATTATATTAGAAAATCTGTTAAAGGTGGAAGAGTTTCAGCAAATATAAGAAAATACATATCGCCATTTTGTAGCATCTTGTTACCAATATTAAAACAGTGTTTACCCGGAAGTAATTTAATAGATTTCATGAAACAGTATCGAGATTTAGGAGATAAAACTGAAATTTGTAAGAAAATTTCAGATCAACTACTTGAACAAAAAAATGAATTTCTAATGGCTTTTGATGCAACATCTTTATATCCATCAGCTATGTATGATGAAAATTCAGAATACCCTAAAGCTGAATCAGCTAGAAAATTTCGTCAAGAAGAAGAGCGGGAAATAGTATATAAATTTAATACACAAACATTTAGACCTAAAACTGGAATATTCTCTGTTGTGTTTCAATATCCGAATGATATGTTTTTCCAACCAGTTCCTATTAAAGATAAAGTTAAAAATCAAAATAATAATTCTCATGTAAAAGTAATCAGGTTTAGAAATGGTAGATGTTATGATGTATTAACTTCTGTAGACATACAAGAAATTATTAGATGTGGTGGAAAAATCTTACATATTAATGATGGTATAATTTATGAAAAAAATTATCAAGTTTCACTATTTCGAAATTATATTGAAAAGCTTTTTAATTTGAAAAAAAATATAAAACAGAAGGAAATACTGTAGTCGATGAGTTAATTAAATTATTGATGAATTCGCTATATGGCAAAACTGTACAAAAAGATATAACCACTAAATATCATTTATGGAATGAGAATACATTGACAAAAAATTTCACTCAAGAAGTAAAAGATTATGAAAAGTTAAATGATGAACAATATTTAGCGAAAGTAGAAATATAAGATGATGAATTTCTTAAAGCTAATATTGTAAAAGATGGGAAGACGTCATTCATGCCATCGCACTTGGGTTCTTTTATTCTTTCTCACTCTAGAAGAATCATGAATAACTTTATTTTAGAAATTAATGGTTTCAACGAAAAATACATTCATTATACAGATTCAGTAACAGCTGACACGCCTGTAATATTGAGAAAGAATAATTCATTATTTATTTCTAGAATAGATAGTATTGTAAACAACTATAAAATTAATCCGTTTGAAATTAATGGTGATATGAAAGAAATTTCATTAGTTGATTATTTAGAAATTTATACTCATAATGGATGGACTAAAGTAAAAAACGTTATTAAACATCTTACAAATAAAAGTATTTATCGAATAAGAGCAAAAATGGGAATAGTAGATGTTACTGAAGATCATTCATTGTTAGATGAAACAGGTAACGAAATAAAGCCACAAGAATTAAATAAAGGAACAAATTTACTACATAATAAATTATTTTTACACGACAATACAATCATATTGAAACAAATTGAAAGTAATAGTTATGTTAATGATCCACCTAATTTAATATGTAAGCGAGCATTTATAGAAGGGTTCTTTTTAGGAGATGGTTCTGCTGGAATCTATAATTATAAATCAGGAGTCAGATATTGTTGTACTTTAAATAACCAAAACCTTGACCTCTGAATTAAGTTAAAAACATATATTAATAAAGTTTATAACAATGATTGCAAAATATATGATACAATGAGATCATCTAGAGTATACAAACTTAATTTTCAAAATCCAAAACAATATGCTATCTACTTTAGTGAAAGTTATTATAATCAGTTTAAAGAAAAACGTGTTCCTTATTGTATTCAAAATGCTGAATATAATATTAGATATTGGTACTTTGTTAGATGTTATGCAGCAGATGGGGACAAGAAATCTTTTTTTACAAGGAAATATGCAGTTATTCGTTTTACACAGAAAAATAAAGAAACCTTTAGTGGTTTATATAATTTGGCATCATCTCTAGGTATTAATTTAGTAGTAAGCGAAAGAAAAGATAAACTATTGTGCTTTACTGCGTGTCAAGTTAAAAATAATATTACCAAAAAAGTTACCACTGTAAGATATTTTAATAATAAACCACAATATGTTTATGATATTGAAACAGAAGATGGCGCATTTAATTGTGGTTTTCCATTAATTGTAAAAACACTGATTCAATATACATTTCTAATGAGCTCTTCAATAAATTAGATGCTGCTGGATATGTCGGGGGAGAATTGTGTCAAGGAAAAAATGATTATGGAAATGGTGGAACTATTTTTGCAATGTTTATTGCCCCTAAAATAAAATATTGTATTGCTGTAGATGAACAAGGAAGACTTAGTGAAAAAAAAGCATTTGAAGGATATTCACAAAATAAAGTAAAAGTAGAAGATTTTTTTAAATTATATTCGGGTAAAACATTATCGACTACAGTTAATAAACTATTGAAAAGATCTTTAGAAACTGGAATTAGTAAACCTGATAAAAATAATAATAATGAAGAAAAATAATTTTCTGGTCAAATAAATATTCTTAAACGTCGAGCACCTGATGAAAATGAAATTATGTTACCTTATAACGGAGAAGATATTCAAGCTTAAATGTTTCAAGCAATCTTCGCTGAGAGTAGTTCATCTGATGATGATGATGTTACGTGGGAATAATATTTTTTATTACATCTAAAAAATTTACATCTAAAAGTTATTTTATATCTAAAATTTATATCTAACATTTATATCTAAAAATATAATTAATCAATTATAGCACTCACACCGTTTGTTATTGGTTTTTATCTTCAATTGTTTGTTTTGCTTCAGCTAATGTAGATTTGGCATCAGATGTTATTGGTGTTGCTTTTTTTCAAGGCATTTCTGTCATCATCAATTCCAGATTTTAAACATTTTAATGTATCTTTATTTGTTAATCTGTTAGGTATTGCTATACCAAATGTTGTAATTGTTGAATATTTGACATAGATTGAATTTCTTGAACAGGTTGAATTTTTTGAACAGGTTGCATATTTTGACCTTGTTGAGGTAGAAACAAATTTTTTAATTGTCGTGATTGACGATTGTATTGTTTATATGCCATAAGTAGTAATTGTTGCATAGGTTGCATATTTTGTTGAGATTGTTTTATAAGTTGACCACATGGTGTATATTTCATATGTGAATATAAGAACGCTTGATTTTAAAACGCATATTACAAACTTGACAAATTTGAGTCATTTCCTTTTTTATTTTTATGTGAGAAAAATTTATTTTTATTTCCATGACATCTTTTATTGTTAAAAAATGATGTTACCAAATGTTGGTGGAGGTGCATATATCCCGAATAATCGTGAATCAGAAATAGAAATAGAAAATTATATCATGAAAACTGGAGACGTTTTAACTGGTCCATTGCATCTTTCTATTCTTCCGCAACAAAATACAGAGTTAAGAAATAAACAATATGTTGATGCACAAATCAATGACTTAAAAGAGAAATATATAAACGATGTTTTGGTTCCACTGATGAATGAATTAAAGTTGCATAAACTTAATGACAAATCATTAAACGAAAAATTATTAAAACTTGATAAAAAGGATAGAGAGGTAGAAGGAGATATAGCAAAACTTTTTAAAAAATTTCAACAATCAGATATTTTCATATTACTTTCTATAAAGTTAAAATCTGCAGTCACTAAAAATAAACATCAGATACAACTATTGAAAGAACAATTAGAAAATGAAATAGAAAAGCTTCCTAAAAAACTTTTTAAAATTTTAAATAAGTTACAAGCTACATTCCAAAAAAGTGTTGATGAATTAAGTTCTAAAATTACTCAACAAATGAAAAAGAAGAATAGAATAATAAATGAAGTAAACTCACTTAATCAAAAAGTTGATAAAATGAAAACTCTTAAAATCAATTAGAAAATGAATTAAAGAAAAATTTGCAAGAAAAAGCTAAAGTAAATAAAGAACAGTTAGATGCTGTTAAAAATCAGTTAGATGTTCTTAAAGTTAAATTGAATGCTCTTAAAACGGCGTTGAAGATGAATCAGCAGAAAATGCAAGTTAATAGAAAAGAAATTAAAATACATCACACGCTGCTTGACGCAATAGATAAAGTGCAACAGAAAATTAATAAAGTTATCACGCGGTTGTTGTCCATTCACAAACGTAAATCTTAATCCTAAACGTAAACCCTGACGTAGATATTTTTCCCAAAAGACAAATTTAATCCTAAAAAGTGCCTATAATTTATAAACACAATCTTAAACATTTTGCTTCAAATCAAAAAATAGCACATGAACCATCTATGAAATCTGTTTACCATTATAACAATGTAGAAACTATTCAAAAAGAAGGAGATGGTGTAAACCGCGGAGCTGGAATATTTTCTGGAATCAGTGATAATATAGGAAGCATCGTTAACTTGATTAAAAATAATAAAGATTTGATTACATCTGCTGCAAAAGTAGCAGCTGCTATAGGTAGTACATCTAGTGCAATATCAAATGCTGTTAAGTCTTAAAATGAATTAAAACAACTAGAAACTATTCGTAAACTGAATAATGATTCTGAAGAACTAAAAAAATTAAAAAACTTTCAGAGGAATCAAAAAACAAAAATGGTAACATAGCAGTAGAGAGTAAACAGGAGAAGAAATCAATTGAATAAATAAGAGGTAATGGTTTAGCAAAATTCTAAAATATATTCGAAAAGGATACCTAAGAAAAATTTTTTTCTGTGTGTGAGAAAAACATAAAAGTCAAATTAATTTTTATAAAAATGTCTTCTCTTATCGAAAATAAATTTTGATTAGACGATCCTCCATTCGTCAGTTACAATTAAAATAAGAATGACTATGTAAGAATTGCTATGAATCCCGGATCTTCTAGTAGAGTAAATACTGGAAGTGATTTAATTTTTTAAGTTGATAATCAACAAAGTTATTTATATTTACCTGATTCCTTTTTACACTGTGAATATTCTTTATATAGTGATGCCAATTTTACAACACCATTACCAGATAGCGATAATATTGCATTAGAGAATAATTTCTTTCCAAGATTATTTACACAAATGCGTTTAGATGTTGTATCTCAAAATATAGAAACAATAAGTGATTTTCCAGGTGTAATTGATACAATGCTTAGATTTGTAACAATTGGTGAAAATAATAAAAAGTATGAAATCGAAGGTTGGTTTCCTGATACTAATGATAGTATAATTGTTGATGATTTAACTCACGCTGGAACAGATGCAGCAGGAATTGCGAAAGATGTAGAAAATATTGCAAATCATTTAAATAAAACAAACAATAGTGCATATAAAGAAAGACTTGAATTTAACAAGAAAAGTAAACAGACAGTAAATTGGTCATTGTCTCCATTATTCGGATATTTAGATTATGATAAAATATCATATCAATTAAAATTTAAATTAATAATTCATCGCACAGCAAATAATGAATTAATCTTTTATGGTAAGACTGGAAAAAATGCATATTTAAAAATTGATAGATTTGAATGGTGGATTAAGCATATTACTCCTAGTTTAGAGGTTGAAACAGCTATTGCAAAAAGATTAAATACTAACAAACCAATTCCAGTAAATTTTCTAAGGCGTACTGCTAGTTCTGTAACTTTTTCTGAACAAAGATTTAACTGGCATTTTACTAGAACTTCGAATACTCCAAGATATTTATTACTAACTTTTCAAAGAAATAATTCTCCAAGTTTTGATAAGAACAATAATCTTGTTCATATTAATACAACTCGAAGTTTACAAGTTGCTTTAAATCAAACCTGATATCCTATTGACCCATTAAGATTCGATGATACCAGTAATCAATTTATGGAAGGATATGATGCTTATAGAAATTTTTGTATAGAATTTGGAGTAGCACCACAATTAACTCCTGGAGATTGGAGACATTTATATCCAGTTTTTTGTTTCGATTTAAGTGCACAATCTGAAGATATTGTTAAAAATGGTTGTGATGTAACAATTAATATTGAAAAGAAAGATTCCACAACTTCATTGATGGCTTATGGTTTATTGCTAGAAGATGTAAAATATTCTATTGAAATTCTTAATGGAAAGATGGTTAGGATTGGTTAATAACCTGAGGACCTTTGGTCCGATCGGCTGAAGCCTCTGAACAAGGCTTTATAGGTTAATTAAAATTTTTTCTTAACTTAAAATTTGTTCTTAAGTTAAACTTTTTTTCATAACTAGAATAGATTAAAAAATTTTTAGATTAAAATTTTTGATAATTGAAAATTTTCTTATTATGTCGCAAGCGAAAAGTAATAATAATAATAAAACTGTTGAATTAAAACTACGTAACATTGTTGACAAAAATACACCTAAAACTATTACGATTAAGAAAAAGAAATATTACATAAGTAAACCAATGATAGAGAATATTAAATAAATTACAAGAAGAAAACAATGGTGGAATTCTCCCATTAATTCCACTAATAATAGGTGGCATAGCAGCAACAGGAAGTGTTGTAGGTGGGACAGCTGGTATTGTCCAAGCAATAAATAAAAATAAATCATAGAAGGCAGCATTAGGGGAACAAAAACGTCATAATAGAGAGTTGGAGTAAGTTGCTAGAGGGCAAGGAGTAGTAGATAATTTTATTAGTAAATTAAATTTAGTTGATGAAGGAAAACGAGTTCTCAAAAACCTTCTACATAATGTTGATGATTTAATTGAAATAAAAGAAACTAAAGATTGTTCTGGAATATATCTAAGTCCTAGTATGATTAGGTAAAACATTTATTTTATTTTATGTTTAAAAATGAATTCCTCAAATTCTACAAGTTCTACAAATTCCGAAAATTTCATTAAATTAAAAATTTCTAATTTAGATTTATTGAATTATCTCTTAAAAGTACATTCTGGCCATCAGCTGCACACAGGTCGGCTGCACACCGGAGGTGACATACAAAAAACATAAGAAAACTTTCCTGGATTTATTTAGAGTAAATATTCAAAAGAAAAACATTTTCCTGGTCATTCATATACCGGTCCAGGAACTCGATTAGATATAAGACTAGATGAGAATAATAATCCGAAACCAGGTGAAGAACCAATAAACAGAGTTGATGCAGCAGCTTATAGACACGATTTAGCTTATCGAAATCATAACCTAAAATCTCGTCATGAAGTTGATAGGAAAATGATAGAAGAATTAGATGGTATTCAAAATCCTTCCTTTGGAGAAGGAATTGAAAGAATGTTTGTTAAAAAGCTTTACAAGCTAAAATATTATTCGGTCAGGGTATTGATCCGTCAGCAAGTGAAACCTCCGCGTCCGAAATTCATAAAGATTATAGAAAGCCGAAATATCTATTCAAAGTAAAAGTATTTAATAAGGATGATATTTGGAGTTCTGATCTTATTCAAATGCCGAATGAAGGGGACTACAAATGCGCATTGACCGTTATGGATTTATATACACGATACGCTTGGGTGAAGCCTTTAAAAAACAAAAGTAGTCTGTCAGTTAAATATGCGTTTGAGGAAATATTCGAGGAAAGTAATAGAAAGCCAAAGAAATTGTTTGTTGATAAAGGATCTGAGTTTTATAATAAGAATGGTAATCCACTATTTGATTTAGTTTATTCCACTGAAAATGCAGGAAAAGCCGTAGTAATAGAGAGATTTAATAGAACGTTAAAAACTAAAATATTCAAGAAATTTACAGAACAAGGAAATCAGAAATGGTTAAAAATATTACCAGGAATTGTAGAAGAGTATAACAATAAGATTAATTCAAGTATTAGAGAAACTCCAAAGAATGCTTCTGACGATCCTGATTTAATACGAAAGAAAATATTCGAAAATAATTATTCGAATGAGAGTAATCAGAATTTACAGAAACGTAAGCCGAAATTTAAGATTGGAGATAGAGTAAGGATATTCAAATATAAAAATAAATTGGAGAATAATATAATTTGTTGGTTATTGGACTATATATAGATATTTGAAGTTTGCAAAATAAATAAAACTTCTCCGATTACTTATGAAATTAAAGATTTAGATAATGAGGAAATCACTGGAAGATTTTATGAAAATGAATTACAAATAACCGAGCTTTAGCTTGGCTTGAGCTTTAATTACAAGTATCCTTTAGCTAGCCATTGGAACTAACGTTTCGGGAATGAAATTCCCTTCTTCAATTCCCTTATTCAATTCTAACATAATATCAAGAAATGGTACTCCTTCCTGTAATTTGTATAAAACGTAAAGACATAAGTGACCGCAATAAGTTGTTTCTGTTTTTTGAATTTGAAATGTAATATAAATTCCATTTCCCCGTAGTTCTTTGACTTCATTTGTTGGAGGCAATCCATATGAGTCGAACCAATAGTTCTCAGTCTCCGGGCGATCAAAATAATAATTAGAACCATTTTTATTTCTTTTCCGTGATGACCAATGTACTCCTTTTTGATCTGACGTGTGGAGATTTGTTACAAAATTCACTTCAGGTAGATTTTTTATCAATAGTAATTCATTTCTCATCAATACGTGAAAATTCTTTATTCCTAATTGATTTGCGATCATATTTAAATCGAAATTCGTAGTTGTTTGCTTCCCATATAATTTTAAGAACTCAGTCATGTCATTAACCTGAGGACATATATCGCCTATATTACTCAGTATAACTGTCAGATTTTCACCATTCATTTTAAAGGAAATAAATTCTATTAACTGCAATAATGTCTACTTTTTGTACAGAAAAATAAAAACAGCGGCAGTGTGTTTTGCATCAAATATAATAATACAACAATCAATCTTATCACTCAATTGTACAATTTGAGTCTACTGGCAGAAAACTCGAGAACAAAAGAAAATTTTATTACATTTTAAAATATTCTAAAATGCGATACTACTAAGTTCCATGTATCATGCCTACATATTGAAATATAGATCTATACAGTTTGAGTCTACTGGCAGAAGACTCGAGAACAAAAGAAAATTTAATTGAATTTCAAAATATTCTAAAATGCGATACTACTTATGAAAACTGTTCATAAATAATGTTTGTACATTGTATATATCTTAAAAAGTGAAACAACACAGTTAATGTTCATCTTGGGAACCAAACCTCATTTCTTCTATAGTTGTCGGTTGATTTAATTTTTCTATATAAATTTTGATTTCTTTAAAAAGTTTTCTAACAAAACTAATGGGCATTGATGAATTTAAAAATAATACGTGTGGTAGAATTAGATCCGATAAGTTCATCAAGAAATAACAATAACTTGCGTTATAGGAAATTCTGAATAGTTCCAAGTTTGCCACAAATCTTTTTTTATTGTCACTCAATTTCAGAATTCTTTTTAACCCATAATCTTGATAGGCAGCACTTCTCAGCAACGACCCATGGTGTACTTTATCACTTGCAATCAGTTTTGAAATCATAATAGCACTATCCTTGATGGTAATGAAATGTTCTTTTGTAACATTGAACTGAGGAATTGTAGTAGTGGTGAGATACTGTTCTATTTTTACTGTAATATCCTCCACTTGTTTTTGATAGTCCACAATTTTGTTCTTCTTTCTCGATTGAATTTCCACCTTCCACTCTTCAAAATATTTCTTCGCAGTTTCCTTGTGCTCTTCTTTAATTAAGTTTAGTAAAATCGGCATGTAAAACGAAAATGTTTCCCCGGCAGTACGTTTTGGCATTTTGTAATGAACAAAGAAAACAGTCACTAGTTATGATTAATGAAATTGTAAAATGAAGTCTTACTTCCTACATACTGCAACATATTCCACGTCTTTCTAATCTTTTAGTGCGGGTAACAGCTGCTTGTTCTGAAATGCAATGGTTCATGAATGCGAGAAGCAACTGCATTGTTTCATGTATGCGGGAGCAACTGTTCCCTACAATTGGGAGGTTCATCAGAGTGCAAAGCAGTAGCAATAACAGGAATTGAAAGAGCTTGTGTTGCATTCTTAACTTTAGACCATCTTTTTCTTAATTTATCATAATGCTCTAATCTTCATAATAATTGAGATTCCTTATCTTTCATATACCTAACTCTATCTCTGTGTTTTTCTTTATTCAATTCAGTGATTTTTAATTGTGATAACGAAGGATATATTCTCGTCGTCATCGAAGTTCCTTCCATTTTCGTCCCCGTTGAGGTTTCTTCCACTTTTGTTTCATCCATTTTTTTAATAAATATTTTGAATACAATCTTCTGATATATTGAAACTACGTGATATTTTGAGACTACCTAAATTTTCGACCACGTGATATTTTTTAGATTACGTGATATTTTCGACTGCCTAAATTTTCGATTACGTGATATTTTGAGACAACTTAAATTTTCGATTACGTGATATTTTTCGACTGCCTAAATTTTCGAAGTTTGGAGACTACCTAAATTTTTGAAATTTTGATTTTTTGAAAATTTGTCACTTCCTAAATTTTCGGCCACGTGAAATTGGATTTGGATTGGAATTGAATTTGGAGTCTACCTAAATTTTTGAAATTTATAGACTACGTAAATTTTTGAAAACTCGAAAGGTGTGACATCTGGTGCTAGCGAAGCGATGCGCCGGATGTCATACCCTATACTACTGATACTTGCATAAGATTTCAGTGCAGGGCCGTATTAAGGTGGGTGCCATTGATGCGGCAGCATTAGGCCGATGAAAAGAAGTACCTTATGTCTTAGAATTCATGCTTTTCGCTTAAAACAATATTGTTATCTTTTTGATTAATAAATTCCTACCTTCGTTGGCATATGGATGATGTGACAGGCTGCTGCACAACATGTACAATGCAAATATGCTCACTAGGTTGCTCGAAATTATCTTTCAAGATATTTCCTAATGACTATATGTTGGTTACAAAACACAATAGACCTAATTATCTCACGGTTGATTTTTTTCAATTTGATTAAGATAACTTCCTTCACACAATCGCTTGATTCTGTAAGTTTCATCAAAGTTGTAACAATATAAAAGCCTAAGGTGTAGTTTATGCTTCATTTTTTTCGATAGAAAAATTGTCATTTTTTCATTTTTTGTTGATACGCTTGACAGCTTGATATGCACCTAACACGGTGGTATAATCACATAGATATTCATACATCGCCTCTTGTCTTCAGGTAGCTAATATCATCGAAGAGCGTCGACCGTGGAAGTCCATGAGAAAACTAGTGAAACAATCACTTTATTGTACTTCTTCCCCATTCTATATCGACACAAATACTGTTGACAATCATATTACGGTAACCTTCGACCTCGAACTTCAAATAAATCTTTTGTTAATTCGATATCTGGATGTCATCACAGCCTATCGGAGTATCTTGAACGATAACATTGGTGATATCCTTTGATCCCGTATAACCAAAGCTGAGGATCCCCTACACATAAATTTGCTGTTATCAACCGATGGCGGTCAACTTTATCGATACAGAAAAATCACCGCTTGGCTAGTGCATGCAACTGTACTAGCTCCTTCTCTAGACATGTGCTGTCAACCTGAAAATGTAATTAATCTAGCATTAAGAAGTAGTCGCGAAAATCCAGATTGGTCTTCTTTTTTTTGTCAACATGTCTTCCACAATCAATTGTAAATAGGACATTTTATGTCAGCATTCAAAATAAAAGGTAAAGGTCATAGTAGGAAGTGTGGAAATATCCGTGACATCCATTCTGACGGACAGTATGCAGAATATGCCGATTTAGCCGACAATTTAGGGCAAGTGATTTTTGGCATCAAAAGCCATTCGTGTCTCAGAGAATATTTAGACATTCCACCACACGTCCTAATCGATCCCCTGCACCTTGCACCTGTTTTTTGAAAACTGCGGCAAATCTCTGCTTCTCAAACTGTTTAGACTGCCTTCCCATCGCGAGAAATATTTCTTAGGACGACATCTTGATCACTGTTACATGGAGATGAAGAAAATTCAGTGTCCTATTTTCATTGACAATCCAAGACGCATTGATGATATGCCTCTTTGTACAGGACAAGACTTCATGAATTTTATATTCTATTTCAGCACCCCCTCTGTCTACAAGTCTTATTGTTCAAATAATTCGAAGAGGACGAATATGCGTTTCATTTCATGTCATTTGTAGTCAGCTGTAAGATGCTGCATGCACGAAACGCTCGTTCAAAACATACAGAAATTAATGAATTGTCATCATATTTCCAGTCGTCCCTGTCTTCATTACATAACACCTCGATGCTGACAATAAATATGCACTTGTTGTTACATTTAGGAGATCAGATAAGGAGGCTTGGTGCTCTCCCATACGGGTCCATGTTTGCTTTCGAAAGACAATTCTACAATTTCAAGGTGTACACCCAGGACACCACTTCTTTTATAAAGCAAATTGCGGACAAGATTACATTGATGAAACATTGTAAGACATTTCTTTCTACCTTTAATTACAGGAGGAAGGCGGAACTTCTATCTTCTCTCTCACTGGACAATGATATTGATTATGAGTTTATCAATAGTAGAGTCATATGTAAAGGTCACGTGAGGTATTTTTCTGAATCTCACAAAAGAAGTAAGAAGAGTACATTTTGTCAAGTAGCAATAGACTCGGAGATTATGTTAGGTAGTATCACAGATTTTTTTGTTGATGACAGGAATTATATATAAGCAAAATATTTTGTGTATTGGCCTTGTGACGATTCTCTGATCAGGTACTCATATAATGTACCAAACGTACCGCATCACATGTCAAAATAGTTCAAGAACAGACTTTTTTTGTTATGAAAACCACTGTGAAGACGAAGATTCCAATTGAATCTGCTTTACATCCATGTGTTGTGCATCATAATGGTGATTCCGATGCTGAAGAATATATTCTGATGCCATGTTCATCTGTTCATGAATATTATTAGCCGACTTAGTCAATTTGATTCAAATTCTTGAAGTTAAAATAGCTGTTTAAATGTTTCACAATCTCTGTGGATCAGCATAAGCAGCGTTCGAATACTAGTAAAATTATCCATTAACTTCTGCTTATTCTGCCTTTTTGTATTATGATGTTTCTTTGTTTGAAAAACTTAAACAAAAATGGAGTGCGTCGCCGCTATGGCCTAAAAGGTTACAATTTTAGAAATACTAAGAAGCTAGTTTGCTGCCACCGTCCGTCAGACATAAAACTTACAATCTTGAATTTATTTTGGTAGGTAGCTTTGTCTTACTGCTCGATCGTGTAGAGACACTTGTCATTGTCACCTAACATGCTATCATGTTATTAAGGTCCGATATACACTGCGTCCGTGTATATTTAAAGTCACTACTGGAGATTCTTAGTTCACAGTCTTAAGTTGTGGAAACAGCTAACTCCGTCCTGTTTTCCTCAAGTGTACAACATGGAGTCCATTAAGACATGACCAAGCAAATTTTGAATGAAGTCGACGTTTGTTCCCTTTCTGATTTTATGTTTATATTGAGCAACCCAAGGACTTCGAATTTGCTTTACTGCTGTTCCTGAAGTGAGATTCTTTAAAAGGATTAACGTAATATTAGGTAAAAAGTAATTTTCTAAAAATTGTCACAATCCCGATCAAGTTACATCTGACAGGTGACATCAAAATTTTTGTTTGCAGTCAATCACATTTAATCGGACAGTTTATGTTATCAGCGACGGCTTTTAAATCAAGAATTTTTACGTTTCAAAGTCGGCTGAATAGAAGGTATCTGTCCATCCTGCTTATTTTTACATAATTAGATGAAACTATGTAATTGTACAGGTTTTCTTGATTGTCGGACGTCCTTGATTGAAATTTTGTAAAATATGATAATATATGATTATGCCTGTATGTCGTATAGCTTTGGAATCTTAGTATGGCCAGTAAAATTGAAAACACATCTACTTACACAGAATTGAGAAGATTGCAATTTGTGCTCAATTGATTACGATCATCGCAATTTAACGATTGCGGTTCTTTTGCCTCTTGATTGAAATTAATTAGAACTGATTTAAATTTAGTGCAATCATAATTACAGTTAATCGCAATTCGGTCAACTAGTATGCATAAGTCTGATTTCGATGAGTTTTATTTCTCAACTCTTGATATTCATTTGATTCAAGGGTGTCAAGGGTTCTTTGAGCCAAGGTCTGGAAAAAATATATGCTATTTTTGTTTTTTGTTCAGCAATCCAAAGAAATGCATTATTCGTGTGGAAATGCAAAAATGAAGTGTCTTGAATTTCAAGTGAATTTTTGTCTCAAAAATCCTGCATGAAACTTAAAGTGATAGACATATTCGGTTAGAGCATAAGAAGACCAATTGAATGGTGTGTTGAACATTGACAATAGACCTAAGCTTACACCTTGGCCAAAAAATGCAAAAGGCAATAATCACTCCAAAAAGACACTAAAATTTCTGGATCGACCGCACAGAAACACTGTTAGCCCAACAAATCTCTAACAGCAAGATTCACCCATTGAAATTACCTTGCTACGAACAGCTAATTATCAAGCATTGTTTCTGTGCGGTCGCCCGAAGATTTTACCATGTACATGTATGTAATATATAATAAAATAGATAACATACACGACAATGAAATAGGAGCAAGTTATAGACCACATTAATTGACGAAGAAAGCTCCTTGAATTTTTGTGCTCCGAGCTTGATGTTTATTTCCATACAATCCTCAGTCAACTTTTGCAGAACATTTCATGCAGTGATGAAAGCGCAGTGTCAGTCAAAACGCGTTGCGGTCTAGATAACAAGGGCTTGTTCCGATGTTTGCACTTGAAGACTAATTCACTACGCATTTTCAATACATTGTTTCTTTTATGGTCCAAAAAGAAATAGTTTCCATTAATGCAAATATCGCATCTCTTGCTATCAGGATTCCAATCAAGCAATCCAGTCAATGGAGCATTCAGCATTTAACATTATGTAGGGTCGGGTCGGTTAAGTACGCCCACCCCCTGAACTCAGAACACAAGTATCCCAAAGACAGGTCGTTGTGTTCCATATATTGCTGTGATACACAAATGTCTTACGCACTTACGCTGGCTTCTCACTTGCTTTCATCTCTGTGCAAGGTGAAGTGAATTGTTTTGGACCTGATGACTGCATAATTATCGGTATGACTAAATGCGATAATATTGTTTGTTGTAGGGTCGCTGAGATTCCGTTCTACTAATTAGGATAATTATATACTTTTAAAAGTTATTGTTCATAGAAATAGTTGTCATCATAAAAGGAGAACTTAAAGTAGTTTAGATAGAATGGTTAGTCTAATGAAACCTATGTCGGTTAAGTACTGCCAGTTGCCCGACCTATCTAAAGCCTTCTCTATTTTTCCCATTTTCTCCGGTCTATGCTTTGTCTTTTAGCATGGGGCTAATCAGTGTTTAAAATATGTAGGGTGGTCTACTCTACTGCTCCCTAATTCAAACAAACGTTAAAAGGCCATAGTAGGCCTACTAAATTTTCACGCTTTCTGCACGATGCCAATCAAAAGTACAATTTGATTGTTTGATTATTTTGATGAGAAAAAGAAAGATATTTCGCAATAGAAATTTTTTTGGATAAAATTGCTCAAAATAGCCAATCATCTGAAGGGAGAAAAGTTTGAAGTGCATCAGAATGAGAATTCAAATTCCGAATTCACCGTTTCATTTAAACATCGTGTGAATCCTTTGATAATCGGTGATTGATGATTTCTATATCGCACATCCGACTGTCAACGAGGAAATGCACGTAAGACTATGCGATATTCGCAAATCGACATCTTATGAATCTATAGGCCTATGATATTCGTAAACTACCAAATTATACTTTTAATTTCATCCATTTCTATAGTTTCTGAACTGCGAGAACCATCGCTTAATCAAGTGGAGGTCATTAGAAAGCGAGTCATTGACATGATCCCGTTGCAGAAGATCTAGAACGAAAAATAGTTCATTCTGTCGCAATGAGTATTGAGCTCCTAAGTTGTGACAGACACAGAGCTGTATGATTCCCATGGACTATCTCCGATCTTATATATTATTCAAAAAGAAGTCCGTCGTCGTTCTTTGAGAACAAAACGCATACAAGGAGAATGTAGTCCGAAAAAGGAGTTGATGTTGTAAGCCTACAATTAAAGGAAAATGAACAGCTATGCTTTACGATTTTTAAGCACAATGTAATCCAACAGAACGAATCATGAAGAAGCTAATTGGTGTGAAATAGTATATTTTCATCCTATGTAGCAGAACAGGCATGAAATAGTTGCTTAGAATGATCAATCGTAAATAATTGATTTAAAAGTAGCATGAAAAAAGTAAAATTTTGAAAAATGTCATTTTTTTGTCCCTATATCCCAAAGGAAGTAATAAAACATGCCAAACTTTTGTCACTTATCTGGCTCACATGTATTATTAAAGATGCTATAAAAATCTCATTGAAGTTTGAGGTGGGCCTTTTTGGGTATTCAGCTTCAAAGTCTGCGATTTTCGCAATATTCGGAGAGAAGATTGCCAACTTTGAGTGTCGATGTCTATGTCATAATGGTTAAATTGATTGTCTGGGGGTTACTAAAGCACACACAGAATTAGATTGTTTAATCGTATCACTTTGCTAGAAGTGCAAACTGATTCAAACAGATGGCACATGAAGGAACTTAATAAGTGGGCAAAAAGAAATTTTTAATACCTTACAGAGATAGGAAAAATAGTCGTGCGTCGCTTGCGGATTGCTCTGAATTCCTTCAAAATGCTCCGATCGCCACGATTCCTTCAGATTCGAAGAATTCAGATCATTGCGCGAAAGTTTTCTCGATAATGTTGGGTCCTCCGATCATTTCAAAAAAAGTTAGCAGGCGCATGAAAAACGTTCGCAAACTTCTCTGAAGAACTTGACATCGTCTCTGTCTCTTTGCTGTGTGATCCGGTTGATAACAGTCACTGAAACTTTGCACAATTTGGCGTGTTTAATGTTGAACTGGCTGCTCATTGTTCGATTGCTATGGCATTTAGTCAGGAGATTGTGCCATTTCATTAACGTTACATGCTCCAATATTTCCTTTCTAGTCAAACGGAAGAAGAGACGACCTGTCTAATTCTGTGAAAGCACATCATCCACAGCATGTGTGCAAAGTTTCGGGAGGCTAGCTTTAAAAGAAGCAAATATAGATGCATTTTAGTCGTTGCTAAGAACCGTTGACAGGGAAAATCTGTCGACAGCCAGACAAAAGATCACTCTTAAATGTGTTAAGGACTGAAATCTGCAATTCTTAAGAATATATTGCGATTATGTACAAGGATAAAACAAATGCAATTATTATGCTTGTGCGTGAATTTAGCAAGATATGTGACTTTTTGCATTTTCTAACTTGACCGAACGAGACTGGTTGTGACACATAAGAATTTGATTTTCGGGTTCATCGATTCAAAATCTGCACTTCCATGATAACAAACCTATTGTGCTCGAATTTAGGGAGAAAATGTTGAAAAAAGTCACAAGTTATCAACAGCGCGGTCCCATTAAGCTCTATTGAATAATTAATTCCGCGTTTGACATAAAATTGATAGTTTTCGACAAAGAATGGCTGTTGTTGAGTATAATTAGCTGTTCGTGTTCTGATAGGCGCTGTTGATATACTGGTAAACATGCACCTTAGGGCTGTTTCGCACATGCGACTTTTTGCAGCGCGATTGTCGCCAAAATTTAGAATTGGCCTTTCACATTGGACTTCGATTTCTACGACTGTCAATTATGAGACAAACCATTTCGATCTCTCGATTTCATGGGACATAGAAAGTGGATGTGTTATAGCGCTATTGGACAGGGGTATGAACCAAAATTACTCTGAAGGCAGGCTTCAATTGCATCTGTTCTTATTTTTATCGAAATCGGTAGGAAATTGTCTATCAGAATATTTAAAATTTATTACATAGTTCGCTATAATATTCAACATCATCAAAATATATAGATATTTCAGCAACCTACAGTCCGTTTCATAAAAAGTGGATCATCCTAAAATTTGACTAAATAAAACATAAGTATGATACAGAAAGCATTTTTCATGTCATTTCATGTCCCTAATATATTTAAATGTCCTTATATAATCTGATAAGCTATGATACAGTAACGGTTCTTAAGAAGCTAATATTTTGTGGCCCTACCCTTATTGTCAATGACATTACCAATTCGTCTAGGCATTGATTCGATGATATCGTTGATTTTTGACTGATCTAACTTTCTCCACTCTCTTTTTAACAGTGACGTAAGTTGTGATACGCCATCTGTAGGTAGTAGTGAACGACGAACGTTACGTTTTAGAATACTCCATTCATTTTCTATGGGATTCAGATCAGGAGAACGAGCTGGCCAAGATAATGTCCTAAGCCCTAATTGAGACTTGCATAAGTTGACTCTACTACTCCTGTGACACGTAGCATTGTCATCCATAAATAACCACGTCGATGGATCACCAAGTTGATCTGTCATTTGGCCAATGTTCATTCGTAAAACATTCACATAGCGTTCAGAATTCATGGCTCCTTGCTGTATGTGAAGTTCAGAGCGGCCATTGGTCCAAATGCCAGCCCAAATCAGTAGAGTCGCACCACCTTGTACCCGGGGACGATGTAAATGTCTCGGAATTTCCTGATCAGATTTTATCCATAATCTCAATCGGCCATCACTATCCTTCAGACGGACTGATGCCTCATCAGACCAGACTACCCGATCCCATTGATTTCGCCAACTTTTGTGAATGCGATCTCGTTATTGTTCATTTGTGCTTTGTATTGTTTTCAACCGGTAATAGATAGATTTCTAGCTGAAAGCAATCAGGAGTGCTGCCAATACCACCGCAACGAAGTCAGGAAGCTATGGAACATGAAGTCCAGTTAATCACATGTAGCAGTTACATTATTGTTGATGAATAATGGTGCTATACTGGCTCTGATTGACCGATTTTCTTTATTTTTGTTTTGCTTGATAGCTCTTTGGCTTGTAGAACAACATATTACATAACAAAGGAAACAAATGCAATTTTTTAAGAGTGAGGTATGATTTTGTGTAACATTGCTAAATGAAGATCAAATTATCTACTACTTTTTTTTATCTATCACAGGAAAACAACTCAATATTCATGCTTGAAATTTCCAACAATGATATTAGTAAGCACAACTGACATATCTTCCAAATTTCACAGAAATTCGTTCAAGTTTGGCGGAGTTAGACAAAGTTGAAGTTAAGGCGATGTTTAAGGGTGATCCATTTTTTATGAAACAATCTGTATTTAATCAGTTCATCGATAACAGTGGTCGATAGCGTCATTTATTCATTGCACAAGTCAACACATTTTCACGAAGCGACCACTTTCATCACATCAACAAGAGAAAAACCACTTTCTACTGCATCTATTGTCAATATCAACTGCTTTTGCAAGTGATCCAGTCTAGTCAATCAACAAAGCATTGTGCATGAGCTGAATCCGCTGGGAGTCTTGCATGTTATGAAAATAATTCTCTCCATGGTGGAAGCCATGCAAGTCATCAACTTCTTCATATTCTGGCAATCATTTTGGTGTGTGAATCACCACAAACCGAGCACTGACGGCTGAGAACGAAGTCAAAATGTCGATTGGTGACATGGTGTCGATTGCAAGCGCATGGAAGGCACTATTGTTTGACGTATGCAAAGAACATCAACACTTTCCAACTTAGAATGTATTATTTGTGATAGAATCGGTTGTACTGAACGAAATTTAGCAATTCGGAATGCGTTTTAATCACCGTAGCATGCTGCACTCAGAAATGTTCTCAGATTCTCGGTATGTTTTAGATCGTTAGTCGGTCAAAACTCAAAATCGCCTCAAAATCGCGCGATTTCCAGAAGAATTCTTGCGACTAATGACTGAAGTCAGTCATTGTCACTAATTTACATTTTGACCGCGTTCTCAGCCGTCAGTGATCAGATTTCGGTGATCCACTCAAAAAAACTGATCCCCAGAGCATGAAGAAGTTGATGGTGCTCATGGCGTCCATCATAGAGAGAAATTCTTGCCTTCGCAGTCAACTTTCCGTGGAA
The DNA here is from genome assembly GCA_907163375.1 of Prostheceraeus crozeri. Classification (NCBI taxonomy): domain Eukaryota; kingdom Metazoa; phylum Platyhelminthes; order Polycladida; family Euryleptidae; genus Prostheceraeus; species Prostheceraeus crozeri. The sequence continues at coordinate 181,656 of CAJQUW010011803.1, read as the reverse complement.
CAATGGCCAACAGAGACAATTGAAAACCTATGTCCATCGAAGACAATAGCATAGTCTCGCAGATCCCAGGGTAACATTGCAGCCTATGGAACTTTTCACACATGTATAAATAGTTTCAAGAATTCCTCTGGAAATCACGCGATTTTGAGTTTTGACCGACTAACGATCTAGAACATAGCGTCAATCTGAGAACATGCCTGAGTGCAGGATGCTATGGTGAGTAAAATGCATTCCGAATTGCTAAATTTCGTTCAGTAGAACCGACTGTACAGGGTGAGTCAAATTAAGTGGCCCTACTTTAAAGTGCTTTAGATTAGTGAAAATCCAACCAACTTTTAAATGCTGTGAATCATTTTAAACCCCAGAATGTGGACATCAATTTAGCGACCACTAGAAGTTCATAGATATGTTGACTTAATAGATATCTAATGATGAATAATCATTGCTGAAATATCAAATTTGCGGCCCAAATTCTACTTCAGTGTAGTATACCATCATCAAAAAGTGAACGCTACCAAAAAAGTACTAATTACATCAAATTATAAAAATAAGGGTATGTTGAGTCAAAGACAGTAAAACAAGCATTCCCCCTATAGTCATCACGATTAATTCGACTTCCATTCCTCGCTACCATGTTTCTGCATCTTTTCGGGATGCTTGAAATAAGGGATCGGCATGTCCGTCGACTCACATTTCACCAAGTGCTTTAGATTTCTGCTTTCACTGACGTCAAATCATTAAATTCTCGGTGAGACAATCTCTCTTTGATGATTCTCCAAACATTTTCAATAGGCCAGCAGTCATCAAACTTCGCGGACTGAATGTCGATGGGAATTCGATCCTCAAATAATCGATCAACTTCCTCGAGTACTTCTCTTGTTCGATGGATTGAGGCACCATCATCTTGCCAAATGCAATTTTCCCGGGGATGCCGGCGCTACAAGCATTATTACTTCACGCTGAAGAATTGCACATCGAGCTCCAGTCATTGTTCTGCGTTCACCCATTCGGAAATGAAAGCTCCAACCACTCTTCCACAAAGATCGGTCCATTCATTAGTATCAAACCATTCCAGGATGCGGCTCCCCACACCATAACGCCTCGTGAAAACTAATCAACTCCAACTAAAGCGCCAGCCGCTTCCGCATCCTAACGAGATGACGATCAAATAATCTCGTTCTGCGGTTACCCGGTACGGTTTGGAAAAGTCAGTATTTATCACTCGATTCAAACGCTGTCCACTTACATGTAGGTGAAGGGGGTTGCGTCCGAAGTGACGAAGCAGATGTCTTGCAAATCGCACGCCAGTCACATGATGTCGCTCGGAAAGACGACTTGTCGTTCGACTATGATAAGGCCCCCAAGTCCGCTTCTTTAAGAGTCCTGCACACGGATAATTGAGAGGTGCCAGAGAGTTTTGACAGGTGCCAGATGTAGTTTTGACAATCATAGAGTTGCTGTTGAGAATCTGGGGTTTAAAATGATACATCTCATTTAAAAAGGGTTGGATCTTCACTGATCTACAACACTTTATAAAATTGGGCCATTTAATCTGACTCACCCTGTATCACAACTACATTTCAGTTGGAAAGTGTTGATGTTATTGATCTTCGCATACGTCAAACAATAGTGCCTTCCATGTGTGTGCAATCGATGATGACTGAAGTCAGTCCATGTCACCAATTTACATTTCGACTTCGTTCTCAGCCGTCAGTGCTCGGTTTGTGGTGATTAACACACTAAAATGATTGCCAGAATATGAAGAAGGTGATGACTTGCATGCCTTATTTTCATAACATGCAAGACTCCCAGAGGATTCAGCATATGCACAATGTTTTATTGATTGACTAGACATGTATGTAAAATATATATAAAGATGGGCCTGTATTATCGTTCAGTTTTCAGTTTTATCTTCTTTACCTTTTTTCATAATTATTAAAAATGAAAGAAAGAAAGAAAGAAATCACGAGAATTGCTTGCAGCACTTTCACAGAAAAGAAAGTTCTATCAGATTTGAACTGTAAGTTGTAACTGAATTGTAAGTTTACGGGTCTCGCCATTCTTTTGTTAAGTGAAGTTACATGATTTGTAAGTAATCTTTAATGAGATACCTAATTCAACCTGCGCTATAAGCTATTATGTCAGGCGCATTCAGATTGGAAGGCTGGCTTAATTTCAGTTGACTACTAACTTAAGTCGTCAGTTCTCTGCCATTGCTTGCTCGTATTAGTGGACAATAATAACAGCATTCTAAGTTGCTCTTCCATGCAGTAGGAAATGCTGAAATAGAGAGATAATTATTGTAGTACTGCATTTCGTCCTTGACCAAAATGTCGCTGCCAGAAGAATTATATCCGTCTTCGAAGGTCCAAATCGCTTTGGCTACCACATGGTCACTTGCTGGATTGATAACTGTGATTGGTCAGGAAGGAACTTGGTCGCTTCAGACTGTACTGCTGTCCAAAAATTCATCTAATTTCTCTGAATATTCTCTTCATTTAACTTATTTGGAATATGAGATATTCGTTGGCATGCCCTACTTCATTGCCCTTTTCCCTATCATGCTTTCTGGATGGATCACTGATGTATGCGGACTGCCAATTAGTGCTCTTGGTTTAAGTATCATCAGTGTTTTCGGTGTCTCTGTTCGAGCGATTGGTGCATTACCAGATCTGATGAAGCATCTCCCTGCAGTAATCTGTTTGGTAATTGGAGAAATCATATTCAATGTTGGATATTTCGGAGTTCTTGTGATGAGAAACTATGTGTCTGTCAGCTACTTTTCTTTCAAGAAGAGATCTTTCGCATCTGGTTTGATTCATGCTTTTGGACGGGTTGGTGCATTGAGTGTCAACATCTTTCTGCCCCGTTTTGCCCTTGATTATGGTGTTGCAAGCGCATTCTTTCTAATGGCAGCTTTGACTCTCCTTCTTTTCATACCCCCAATTGTAACTTGCGTATTGTCTAAAGCATCTGATACTTTCAATAAATGTGAAGATTCGAATAGGGATTTAAATATGTCCCTATCAATTAATGTCAGATCATTTTATGATGTAGTTCGTAGTTTCAAGCCTCAGTTTTGGATAATGCTTCTTACAATGTCTTGCATGAGGAGTTGCTCTAATATGATGGTGAGCAATAATACGGCATTGCAGCGAAAGTTGTTTGGGACACATCTCATTCAAGCGACCGACAATGTTGTAATGTATTGTGTTGCCGATATTTTGTCATCAATACTTTTTGGTATCACAGTTAGTTATTCAGGACAGCATTTACTTTTTGGACTGATTGGCGGAGTTGCTGAGCTAAGCGCGGTAATGATCTTGGTGATGCAAGTGTCCAGTCCCATGATGGCATATCCATTGATTGGTATCAGTCAAGGAGCGCTCGTTGCATGCTTTTTCCCTAAAATTCGAGATTATGTTCCTACTAAATACATTGGCTTTGCAATTTCAGTGGTGATAGCTTGCTCCTGTGCATTTACTGGAGGTTTGGATGTTATAAGTGGTATAGTGCTAACTGAAGGATTCCAGGAAGGCACTTTAACTGAATGGAAGAACTGTTTGTTTATTGTCGCATCACTTTGTGCGTTGATTGTCATATGGACTATTATCATTTTACTTTGGGATTTCACCGAAACGGAAAAGGAGAAACTTATCAACATAAAAGATGAAAGAACAAAACTGGTGACGCAGGGGAAATGAACATTTTAGATTCCGAAAAAGCTCTCACATTTGGCAATGATAAAAGTCATATTAAATGTTTGAATCAAATTTTCAATGTATGCTCATATACTGTACACATGTACCTGGGATTCAAGGAAGATTTAATCCAATATCAAATATCAGTTACCGCATCAAAATTGGTGCATCTCTCATAAGAAGACTATCTTTTTAAACTGAAGATAAAAAGAACACACAAGAAAATCAGGAAAAGTCAAGATCGCAGGAATTGATGTCTATTTTATTTTTCTGTCTTACGCGCAATTATTCTATCTCATCTTCGATTTTCCCCAAAGGTTTTGCTTAATATTTTCTGAGTTCTTAATATAGTTCCAAGATGGCGAGCAGCAATTGCGTATTCGCCTAAAAGTGCAATCATACAGCGATTTAGGGACCTGGTGCAGGAAAGGGACGGGTACTGAAAGCAGTTGCGTTATCACCGCAGATTAACTGGAAATCAAAGATTGCTAATACTTCATGTTATAAACGAAAACCAATTGTGAAAAATCAGCACATTTTCAAAAGCACTTTTAAAAAAATTATCTGGAGGCAATTGAAGAGAATGATGAGCAGTTGCAGAGAGACGGAGACCGAAATCTTCTCTTCTCTAGGCTTTGCAAGGATCTTTTTTACTAATTTCCGGACTAATATGACTGAACCAAATTTTTCTGATTTTGTTCGATAATTTGTTTGTTTTTTGGGAGATTTGTTTTGTTGGTCTGGCTCTTGCATTCAATATTTCGTCAGCTTCTATATATTCAATTCTATATTCAACACATTGTCAGTTGCAATCTGATTATAGAAACGAACGATTGAGTGCTGGATGCACTCATATTTCAGATTTTTTGTGTTAAGCCCATTCCATTTGCAAGAATTTTAATCCAGACTGTAAGAAATGATAGATGTTCCAAGGACTTGATAGAAGCCATCACCGTAAACATTTGGAAACAATCACGTGCCGTTAGGCTAAAAAATGAGTTCATGACGAAGATGCCTTATTATATATTTTGAGTTCGGGCTACGTGGGCGACCAATTGATCCGATTATGGGGAGGGAAGGAGCCATAACGTAATTGTTGCACGGCCCTAGGCATACAGAGTCATGATAATATAGCCACAACTATATTTTAGTTTTGTGCTTTTAGCAACATTTGTGCGAATAATTTCGAAAATGTGCTGTTTCTAAAATTATGTTAGAGCATGTTTTACCTTGAATATTTTATAACAAAAAACTAACGTGCATTTTTATTCCTTCTTTTTGCATTAGGCCTCTTTTCCAGTGGTGGGCAGCGATACATTTTTCGATAAAGCGAAAATTTTTCCGCTAAGTCCGATAACGATAATGCGGTAAATTTAGACCTCCAAAATAAAGTGATAAATCCAAAAATATGGTACTCCATTTTTACTACTTCTATGTATTAAAAACCTCTTTTTTACACTTAAAATACCATATACATGTAGATGCAATATTGAATAAAACAGCAACACCAAAAGACCCGACATTAACACTTTATTACTTTATAACAACATACAAATCAACAAAACTGTCACAGCACAACATCACAGACACAAATACAACAATTTAAGGCACATGTAATTCATCAATCTCCTCTTCCACCCCCCTTGACACCTTGAACCTCTGGTTGAGGAGGCGAAGGTCCCCTTTCAAAAAAGCAAGATTTTCAAAACTTGGTTCATTGAGTCAGGCCCTGCTTGGCCTCAGGACATCCCCAGCTGTACTGAATAGTCGCTCCACTGCTGCTGAACTGGGGATCTCAGCATTGTACTTGGTGAAGAGGGTCACCCACTGGTTGCTGGAAAGTGCGACTTCTTCACTGTTGCCTGCAGGAATTACAAATATTTCATTTATATTATCTCAATATTACAACGTACATTTGTTAGCGCAATTATCGCAAAGTTTATCGCAACATTAATTGTTGCCATAGTAAGTAAGAACAAAGCTATAAATTTAAACACAAAAATCTTATTTGCTCCTCTTCCAAGCCAGCAACTCCTTCATAATGTCCTCTCCCAGGTCATCCTCCTGGTCAGCGTGGGTCAGCTCTGCAAATGGTTCAGCGCTGACCTCATGCTCCTCCATTGCATCGATGTCCTGGCTGTTGTCTCTCACTTCTGTCTCTTGCCTGATGAGCGCCTTCATATCCTTCACAATAGGTGAAAAACAGTTCAGTAATCTCCGAGACCATTTCAATTGAAGCTAATTAAACTCCTCACTCACCGATTCCGTCTACCGAATCACGTGAAATGGAAAACGAAACTAGTAGCAAAATGATGCTAGAAAACGGTTTTTGTTTTCTTCTTTACCACTATATTTTTCGCAGGATCTATCGCGGGAAATTTTAAAGCGATAAATACATGTACAAGCGATAAAATTTTCCGGTTTGTGCGATAAGCGATGAATTTTCGACTAAAGCGATCTTATCGCTTCACTTATGGCAACTCCCACCACGGCTATTTTTCTTTACTTGACCAACATATTAAATGAATTAAAGCCTCATTAGTTGTTTTGATATCATAGGCAGAGCATCTGGAATGTGAATGACATGCTATTCATTGCTTATTACGTCGTACCTTTTCTACGTCCCACTTCTATTTGTCGTCATTGATTTCGTTTCTTCATTGTGTTCTGTCTAAGTATTCGAATCCGCCTCGCTGCAATTCATGCTGGAAAGATCTGAGGCTGTTATAATTTGTATAACTTGGATGTAGAACCAGGAGGATGTGACAACATGACAAGGGTGCTTTCTGTGTACTCTACTCATTCAAATATTGGTTTATCTTATTTTACATGCACATACACTGTAAACCGTAGACCGACAATTATCCTACAAAATTACTGACAAAATCAACCGACCATTGTCACCTCCAATATCCTGCGATATCCGACGAATTTGTAGGTTCTCCACCGACATCGAAACAGAAGCTTTGTATGCAAATTAACTAAACAAAAACTGTTGAATATTGATTGATTTTTTCAATATGTGATTGCTTGACTTTTGGGCAATCTGTATTATTGTGTCGCAAAACCATGATTTATTTTGACATAATTTAATTAATTACCTACATTTTTGAAAAAAAATTAAGCTATAATTCGTTGCTATTCATTTTGTTGCTTTTCGTCAGATATTGCAGGTGTTCAGTGGCAATCATCCTACAAGAACTAACAATGACCGACAAAATAGATCTTGTAGGATGAATGTCTGTCAATTGTCAGTCAACGATTTACAGTGTATAAATCGGAAGGATGGTGGACAGAAAGTTTAGCGATAAACCAAAGCATGCATTCTCTGCTTTCAACTAATGATAAAGTTGTATCTGTTATTCTGCCTACTGGAAAGTTGTCAAAATATGATAATCACTCAATTTAGAAATCGCAGTTTTCATGTGTAGAATCGCAAGGAAAACATGTAAGTATGATAATGAATAACGCACAAGGCGCATATCCCAAAATAGTGATTCTATTGGTTGAAAATGCCATATTCTCATTTTGCCATGTATTAAGTGTTTGGCGTCTTTTGAATTCTTGCGATCTAAGGAGCAATAATCAAGATAGTGTAAGTTTTATTCAAATCAGTTCAATAGCTCTTTTTCAACCTCTTTTACAACTTTTTTCATTAACTCTAAAATTTATCCAATGAATGGACGAGTGTGAATAGTGACCATCTGCAGTTAGTATGGACGAATGACTTTAAATATCCAGACTAATATTTGAACTATATTTTGATAAAAAAAGTGAAATTATGACCAGCAATTAAATGAAAGTAGGATGACAAGCAGGCGACTCGAAAATGAGGAAATACTTAAGCACTTTCATGATCGTTTCCCAATCTTCAGTGGTAGCTATCCATAATTTAGTAAGTATCTTGAACTTGGCATTATGCATCATTTTCCATTTCAGCGGGCTTTGATATTGAAATCAGCTGTTTTTACGCCTCTGTTGCTTCTGTGTTATCTGACATACCAAACGTTTGGAGGGCAATCGCCACATCTCAAATGTATAAGCAGCATGATGATCACCTGATGCTCATATGAATTCTTAACACGTCAATTGAAATGAAAGCTTCTTTTCCAGATAAGCCCCGCCACCCAAAAAAGATCGTAAAAAAGAGGATATAAAACTTGTGCTTGTAGTTTCTATTGAAGACGGTGAAATCGGGACATGTCATTAATAATTTGCATGAAAATGTCCGTATTTCGGTAGCTTTGCCTCAAACGAACTCACACAAATAGCTGTACACTAAAGATCTGTGTGTGCCGCATCAAAATGAGCCTGGAGGCGGATAGGGAAATACTCATATGTCTAGACATCATAATCAGGTCAAGGTTGTGTGCGTGCATTCATTTGGAGCTGGCAAAAAAGTGGCGGGGCTTAACTTTTCGCGCGTGCATTTTTTGCCTTAATTTATCTGGAAAAGATCCAAATGAAATATCACATTCACGTAGAATCACTGTCCAAAATGATTATTTTAAATGGACATGACTAGTTCATAAGTCATCAACCAAAAATTAAAGATAAAAAATATGACTTCGGGGTCACTGTACCCCCCTCAGGTCTACACAATGCATGATAAGCAAATATATCTCATGTAGGGTCATGTAAAGCAGAATTTGCTTAGTTGAGTATGGCACATTTGAAGATAAATATTTACAGTCAATTGTTTGACAAAAGAAATTTGCTTGTCAAAACTCTCAAGTCAAAGAAATCTAGCGGTATAATTCATACACCGGCCTAACTTTAAATGAAATAAGTCGCAGAATCGCATGCTTGAAGTTTCATTCTACAGCAAAATTTTGATGAATTTTAGAATGATATCGTCGGCCTTTATAAAAAGAAACTAATAGGAATTTTTATGAAAACCGCAAAACTTTATATGCTTTTGAGGTCACATCGATTCTACTAACTTAATTGATTTTTTTCATCAAATGTCTTTATCTTTGAAATGTCATGTCGAAAATAAGAATTATTGAAAAAATGTCCATTGTTGGTTGCTGTTTATGAGAGAAAGAGAGGGAGAGATGCTATAATATCTTCTATATTGAGCATGTAGATGATTTGTGTATTGTTCGCTACAAACATTTCGAGAGTTTGATAACGCATCTTAATGACTTGTTTGCGGAAAGTAATGGTTCAACTGAAGATATTGAATATTTAGATGTCAAATTGATTTTTCTTTCAGATGATGTCCACTCGTCTGCGTAACACAAATGTGAAACTTTCCCATTTAATGTTGCTTCTTTTTGCTTTTCCCGAAAGTCTTCTGACTTCCCGGATGGGTTGCATGATATTTGATAGACAAGCATCACGTTATTTACGTGTCTACTTTCACTTACATCACATAGTTATCTGAGTTAAAAGTGTGCTAATGAAATTTTTTCAAAAGCATGCTACGATGCGTAGTCTGAGAGTCTACATGAATAACTTCTTGATGAACACTAAAATGATTTGTTAAAGTTCGAGCTGTTCTCCAGCGGACAATTATCAACACGATGTATTTTGAAATACGTTTTACGTAGAATTCGCAGTTCTAAAGTAAGTTTGCACTTTTTAGAGTATTTTACAACTGTAAGGCACCCGTTGGTCGTGTGTCCGCGGGGCAGCTGATCGTCCAAGATTCTAGATAACTCGAAACGAGACGTGAGCAGTCGGCCATCTTGCTGATGAGGCACGTGTCTTATTCTTATTGCATATATTTATTTTATTAAATACAAATATTATTCTATTGCCAAGTGAGCATTTATAGTAACCGTTTCACTCGTTCACTAGGAAACGTTTCACTCGTTTTTAGGAACGAGTGAAAGCAACAAAGTCTGTTTCTGGAATTATTTTTTATTTTTATGAATAATACGGAAAATTATCTTTTATGTAATAATTACTCTATATTTCTTACTTCAGTTTTTTTCTGCGCACGTGATTGAGCGTATTATTCATTGCATAACTCCAAAACATACCAAATCTGCACTGAGAAAATTTTCCTTCTAATTTACGTGCAATTCTCCTATCTTTGTCATGCGCCTCAGATAAAGTACTACTATGTGTATAACTATAATGTTTTTCCTCGGAGTAGGTTCTAGGCTTATGTGCTATCGCCAATCGTCAAGGTTTTTAAATAAAAAATCAACTGCACAAAATTTGCTTAAAATCCGTGTACCGCGCATGTAATCGACCGTTCCGTAAGATATCTGTGAACTACTTTGAGCTATAATTTAATTTGATGTGAATTGTTTTGGCCCTCATGACTGTCATTCATCGGTCATCAAGCAACAGGTTATTTTAGTCCATCAAACCATGAAGGTCGTCATCAAAGCATGAAAATTATTGCATTTAACAAAGTGATCAAAGATAACGAATGATTATAGTCACTCCCTGTCACCGGGCATCGCTTCGCCCTCCCGTCAGCGAAGGGAAGGAGAGTGTGCGCCGATCAATGGCTCATGCAAGCGACTCCATTGGTCGTCGCTGCCTTGAAAGTTAATTTACGCTAAGTATCACTTCTGCCGAGTAGTCTTGATGAGGAAAGAGAGAGAAGTCTGTATTTTCGTCACATCCCCCGGCATAAAAGAGCGTTGATAGTCGGAGCACTGCGATCACTTGAAACGCGAAGAAATGTTCACCAATCACCACGAAAATGTACATCACAACCTTTTAAATCACTCAGGATTTGTTTGGTCTCTGAAACGGATCCTGGGTAGATCTGTCAGAAAACTGGGAACCGGTGCGGGATAAGGCATCAGCCTAATTGTTGTCTTTTCCCTTTATATGACAGACAATGAGGTTAAACTCCTGAAGAGCTAAACACCAAGCGAGTAGTCTACGATTCTTGAACCTCATTTTGTTGAGAAAAATCAACGGATCATGATCTGTGTGAACTTTTACTGAACCCACTGAAGAGGCAATATAAATCTCAAAATGTTTAACTGCACTGAGTAAGGCGAAGGCCTCTTTCTCTATTGTAGAGTAATTCTTTTGGTGCTTATTTAACTTTTGCGAGAAATATGCAACTGGAAATCTTTCACCTTCAATATTCTGTGTCAACACTGCACCTATGCCTACGTCGCTCGCGTCAGTCATGAGTTCGAATGGTTTGTTTCCGTCTGAAGCATTTAGAATCGGCGTATCACACATCATAGTTTTTAATGACTCGAATGCTTCCTGACAAGGAGTAGTCCAAATAAACTTTGAGGTCTTTTTTAGTAAATCGGTCAGAGGAAATGCAACCGTCGAGAAGTTTGGCAAAAATCGCCTATAGTGACCTAACATGCCGAGGAATCTCATTACACGTTTTTTATTAGTTGGTGGAGGAAATTTTTCATTTTTTCCACATGTCCATCTACTGGCTTAACTTTTCCATGCCCCACTACATGTCCTAAGTATGTGACGTCTGCTCTACAGAACACACTTTTGCTCAAATTAACGGTCAAGTTTGCTTCTTGCAACCTGACAAACAGTTCGCGCAGAGATTTTTGATGCTCCTCCCAGCTGTCATTATGTACAACATTGTCATCAACATAGGCTGTGACATTCTTCAGACCTCTCAGTAAAGTTGTCATTAGTCTTTGAAATGTAGCTTGAGAATTTTTCATGCCATAGGACATTACTAGGTACTGATACAGTCCATCTGGCGTGACAAATGCTGATATCTCCTTAGCTATTTCGGTCAGAGGGATGCCCCAATAACCTTTCAAAACATCGCATTTTGAAATATATCTGGCTTTCCCAATGCGATCTATACGATCATCGATTCTGGCCAAAGGGAAGTCACGGCATTTAATTTTCTATAATCTGTGCAAAATAGATATGAATTATCGGCTTTCTTGACAACTACACAAGGAGATGCCCACTGACTATTGCTAGATTCGATAATTTTATGTTTTAACATATAATCGACCTCTTCTTGAATAATTTTTTTTTGTCTGGGCCTAATCGATACGGATGTGATTTGATCGGAGTGATATCACTCGTTAGACAGACGTCGTGCTCAATAACATCAGTACGAGACGGTACATCGCCGAAGATGTTCTTAAATTCTACTCAAGTTTTCGAGTGAATTTCCTTCGTCTGATGGCAGATGATCTGTTAGTGATTTCATATCTTTCATTATATCAGAATTCGCTAATCTCGTGTCTGGATTGTCATTTTTGGTTTCAAAATCAACATCTTGCACACTAAGAACCGAATCGGACTCTGATCTTGTATGATGTACTTTATCATGTTAGCATGACATAAATTGTGTATCTTTCTTTCGATCTGGTGTACTCACGATGTAGTTTAACTCATCTATCTTACTCGAAATGACATATGTGCCCTGATAGCGAGCTTTCGTCGGGTTGCTCACAATCGGCAAGAGTACGAGGACTTTGTCCCCAACGCTAAAACTTCGAACTTTTGATTTCTGATCGTACAGTTCTTTCATGGATATTTGTGCTGTTCTAAGGTTCTTATGTGCCAGTTCGGTAGCATTCACTAACTTTTCACGGAAATCTGAGACGTATGACAGCAAATCTTTCTGTTGTAGATTTTCGTTTAAGAGACTTTCTTTCAGCAAACCTAACGGGCCTCTGACTGCGTGGCCGAACACTAGTTCGAAAGGACTGAAGCCTAATGACTCGAGTGGCTTCTCTGACTGCAAATATCGCAAAATGGACACCTTTATCCCAGTCTTTTTCGTGTTCAATACAGAAGGACCGCAGCATGGTCTTCAGAGTAGAGTGGAATCTCTCCAATACTCCTTGAGACTGAGGGTGGTACGCTGATGATCGCACTTGTTTGGCGCCGATCAGGTTTACGACTTGCTGAAACAAGCCAGACATGAAATTTGAGCCCTGGTCTGATTGCGCTACCTTAGGGAGTCCAACAAACGTGAAGAATTTCAGCAGGCTGTCTGCAATTTGGACGGCAGTAATTCTTTTTAACGGGATGGCCTCCGGAAAGCGTGTAGATGAGCACGCTACAGTTGCAAATATTGATTTCCTGCTCGAGTTTTTGGGAGAGGGCCGACACAATCAATAATTATACTCGAAAATGCACTTTCGACTATTGGAAGTGGTCGAAGTGGCGATTTGGGAATTACTTGGTTTGGCTTTCCGGATACTTGGCAAATATGACATCGTCTGCAAAAGGCAGCAATGTCTGATCTTATCCCAGGACAGTAGAAATGTCGAGTCACTTTATCAAAAGTCTTCCTTATGCCTAGATGACCTGCCATGGGAACTTCATGGCCTAGTCTCATAATCTCGCCCCTAAACTTCTTCGGGACTACGATTTGGTGAAATACGGACCACTCTTCATTTGCAAGGGGTCCCGCCATTTTCTCATTAACAAGCCAGATTCCTTGATTTAATAGCCACGGGGTACTGTTTTGATTTCTCGCTCAGAAACAGCAATATCAAATAACTTTTTGATTTCATTATCCCGTTCTTGAGCCGCTATCAATTCATTTGTATTGATAGACTCGGAGCCTTCAGAATTTGGAATATCATTATCTGCATCTTCAGTCCTTTTAAGCGCCTGTGAGCGTGTTATCACACCACAAGGAACATTTTCCCTTTTCTCCTCAGATATGGGCAAATCGTTGATATCAACTGATACACCTTTTCTTATGTTCGAACCAGCCGGATCATTTCCCAACAAGAGAGTAATTCCCCGAGCTGGTATGCGATCGGTCACTCCGACAACTACGAGTCCGGAAACGAGCTCGCAGTTAATGTTGATTTTGTGTAGCTTCACTGTTCCGGTTCCCCAAAATCCTTCTGTGTCAATGATGTCTCCGGTAGCGGAATTTTCTAACAATGGCGACACATTTGATAAGATGAAAGATCGAATAGCTCCGGTGTCACGTAAAATGGTGACAGGGACCTAATTTTTATTGTCCAACGAGACTGTGCCCTCGAATGTGAACGGGAGAAAATCTCCTTTCGGTGAGGCTTAGACATATTTGGAGTCGACTGTATTTACGGAATTTTCTCTTCCTCTTTCTTTCTTTTGAGTTTGAAACACTCAGAAATTGTGTGACCGGTTTTCTTGCAGTAGTGACAAGTCACCGATCTGGTGGAGCCGTTAAAAGGGTTTCGAACTGGTCTGTTATCAGACGGTTTCATTTTGGAGGCGCCTTGATCCGCGTGATTAAATGTGCTTTTCCTCTCTTTATTAAAGCGCTTACGAGAAATTGCATATTCCTCGGATAATATAATCCAAGCTTTGTAATCGTCAGGATCTTTGTCCTCGATAAATGTCTTCATGTCTTCAGGGAGGCACTGTTTGAATTCCTCGATGAGGATTAATTCTCTTAATTTCTCAAAATTATCTACCATCATGGATCTGCACTAACGGTCAAATGCGACTTCTTTAGAATGGGCAAGATCAGAGTAGGTCATAGACTCGGATTTCCGGATTTCTTTAGGCTGCGAAATCGATAGCGATACGCTTCAGGGATCTTTTCAAATGCTCTCAAAATACGACTTTTGACAATTTCATAATCCGAACTCTCCTCTAGCGACATGGTCACGTAAGCCTCTTGAGCTTTTCCCACCAAAACGCTCTGGAGCAACATTGGCCATATGTTTTTCGGCCTTTTCATGATTTGAGCAACCCTCTCAAAATGGAGGAAATAACTGTCCACATCTAATTCTTTAAACGGAGGAACAAGCCTCACTACTTTGTTAATGTCAAAACTGTTAGTAGAAGGAGAAACCGGCTTTGATTCCTGTAAATAACGTAATCTCTCTCGTTTAGAAATCTCCCGCTCAATTTTCAATTTTAATTTCAAAGCTTTAATTTCGGAAGTGTCCTCATCCTCAGATTCAATATCGCCGTTAACAGAACCATGATCAGAAAGATCGCGTCCAAGGGCCGCGAAAATGTTAGAGCGGATATCCGCTTTTGTTAAATTATGACTGCACGAAATGCTGAGGTGTCTAGCTAACTCAAGTAGTTCAGTCTTTTTGAAATTCAAAATTTCTTCGTAAGAAGGAATAGACGTCAAAACCTCACTGTCTGCCATTTTGAACCGAATAGATTAATAAATCTATGCTGGACGTGAGTATAAATGTCTATGTAACTATTGAAGACTGATAACTTAAACGGTAGTTAACTGACGAAAACGCTAACGTAAGTAGATTAAGGGAAAAGTATGCCAACGTAAGTAGCATAAGACAACTTTGATGAAATTTGGAACAATCCCGGCTGAGCCCCCATTTTCTGTTACGACCTCCCCAAGGTACGAACAGAAAAAAGGCCAAATCCCTGTGAGTGAATGTATTTATTTGGTGCAAGGCAGGTGGTGGCCCTTAAGAGAGCCGATTTGGCGTTCGCAGAAAATGTGAGTGTACGTACAGTCGTCAACTTGGCAATGACTGCGGTCGTGAGCCGAAGGGTCGCAGCAGCGTCGTGGATTCCCAACAAAAGAACGTGCGTACTGTAGGCGGGAGAGAGTGTGAGAGAGAGGTCCGTCAGCAGGGAGTTTTGATGTCTCTCCAAATGTGTAGGATCGATCATCCACCTGGAGCGTATGATTGGCGCCCAGCCACTCGCCGGCTCCCTGTCACCGGGCATCGCTTCGCCCTCCCGTCAGCGAAGGGAAGGAGAGTGTGCGCCGATCAATGGCTCATGCAAGCGACTCCATTGGTCGTCGCTGCCTTGAAAGTTAATTTACGCTAAGTATCACTTCTGCCGAGTCTTGATGAGGAAAGAGAGAGAAGTCTGCATTTTCGTCACACATCATGTCAGCATCACCAATGACCTAGAGCAGCTCAAACTTCAAGGTGATTCGCCAATTGTATGTTTGCTAATATTGCTGTACATCTTTAACACAAATATGAAGTTACCATTCGAGGGGAATCATTAGTTCAGTGTTTCTCAGCCGTAATTCACGTGGCCCAGAGATGTGTTAGTTGAGGTTCATGCACATAACAGGGGCAATGGAAGACAGACTGATTCACTTATTCATGTAGCATTGAAGTGATACTTCTCTGTGTAACCAGTTCAAGCTGTACCCAACTTCGGTTGCCAAGGATCGGAGATCAAGGCGCAAACAAAAGTAGGGTAGAAACAGGAGACAGCTCTGAGCAATTCTGTAGTCAAGCGTAACTTCTGTAAACAAGAATGAAGTTCTTTATTTCTTTTTCACTCGCGACCCTATTGAATATAGAAGCATGAGATAGTGAATCACAGGCAGCTTTGTCATTCATAACACGACTGATAAACGCGCAAAAGCAGATGTGGCCCTCTCCAACTGAGTCAACTATATTAGGCCTACACGGCAACGACCAGGCCTAAATCAGAGGATCGACCTCGCTTCCTTTATGATTCTTCATTGACTGAAAGCAGAACGAATGTGATTAGAAGAGAGCTTGACATATATGCAACCTAGTGGACTTGGATTTGAAGTGACATGCTTAAACAGCTCTCCATAAAAGCTTTACCCTTAAATCATCAAACCCTCTTAAGTGCTTTACATTATATTAGGGAATATCTGTACATGAGCAGACATGTCAAAGTCAGGCACTTCGCTGGAGAAACTGCTTCTATATATCCTCAAAATATTCAGCATTAACATGAGTACAGAAAATATAGCCTATTTAATGTCAGTGATTATCATGGACTTGCATTGACCAATGACCAGTGGAACACAAGCCGCGAATGAAGCGAGAATCTTTAACTTTTCTTAAATTTATGTGCACCTTTTAGGCTTTGTCTCACTTGGCAGATCTTTCATTGCCTTGTTACGCTCAACAGAAAGTACATGAAGAGGGAATTGTGAGAACTCCAAAATTCGGGGGTTGAGAAATACTGCATTTATGTCTGTTAATTTCATGAAAGCCTTCGTCGTCTTCTACACTACAACTAACTCCCAGTCTTACCGCGGATGTTAATGTTCTGCGTTCCTTTCTGCTATGGCCATCTGACTTCTGAAATCTGTATTGAAGAGTGTGTTACTAATTTTGTGCGATTTTAATTACTTTATGAGTAGCTGTATAAATTCGCATTTTATTTGCACATATAGCAACACACAAAGGTATTCGCAAAACAATCACTGATCCAGAAATATTCTCAATTCAGAAGCAAACACTCCAAATTAGCGGATAGGCCGCTAACTAAAATTTCTTATTATAGCTGGTTTGAGTCGGTGAACACTCAGCCACCAACACACTTTTCTATAGCATGCATTCTTGAGTTATAATTTTTAAAGAAACTGAAGGTCAAAGCTAAAAAAGATCTATATCTTTAGGCAGCGCACAACGTATATGTTGTGACTAAACGTTATCAGCATTTTATATACTTGCAATGCTTTTGGCCCATTAATATCTTCTTGAAAATGACATTAAAAGACTTTGCCTAAACATAAAAAAGTATTTGAAGAATGACTATAAAATATGGCGAAAAATTGTCTGCATTTCATCTCTGCACACAGGCAGTAGTAAAAGGAAAGTGGATAAAGTCTTCTTTTGCATGGATCAATTCGGTTCGAAAATCCTATGTCTACCTTTACGGGGAATAATTCATCAAATCTTTCCAAGCTATCAAAATAAACTTTTAACACTTAGTTAGACTTATTTGCAACATCCGTTACGAACGCATGATAGAATTTTTCATTATTCAATCAAAAATACTTTTTTTTATAAAACCTTGGAATGTTTATATGAACTCGTTGATCAAAAGATATATGATATTATATAGTGATACAAAAATTTTGGAATGTTTGTAAATCGTTGATATAACAAAATCTATAGGTCTAAAAATTTAAATGCAATCTTTGAATCCTATTATTATTTTACGGGTTGGTTAATAACAAAGTAACAAAATTGCCATGTCGCCATGACTTGACGACCTTAGCTTGAAAGTCTTGACAAAAGGAAGAATTGGTGAAGAAAAGAAACGTCAAAATTTGACGCTTATAATCACCGAACAAACCCAAGTCGGATAATTTTTATGATGATATTCTACAATGATGGCATTCTTTCTACAGAGCTGATCATAAAAGACGAACCACCTAAATTGTGTCAAACTTCAATCGATTCTCCTGCTTTTCAATCGCATTTTACATTTACAAGGCATGCACCATTCAACAGCTTATGTTCTCAGCTTTTCAATTGGCATTGCACATTTGTATCAGTCACGGTTTAAGGTGGATAGAGGTCAAAATGTGAAAATCGCCACTTTCAAAAATCTCAAATTTTCAATATGGTAAAATGTGAACATGATAATGAATCAAACACAAAGTGAAATTGCCCAATATTGATTGCAATTCATTTTTGGTAACCATTGCTTGCAGTTAATTGTTTAAACTAGAGGTGTACGACATGTACACGTAAAAATGTGCTCTCCGTTTAGCTTTGTAAACATAAAAAACTATTTAGGCTACCTGTTGTGTTGCTCTCCCGAGATAAACAAACAGGCAACATCTAAGGTGAACGTAGGTTCAAAATAAGGCAATTAACGAAGGTATGTCTTTGTTCTCTCACGTCAACTGCAGATTGTTCACCTTGTATGTCTGTGTAGTTTAGCGGTAGTGAGAAAAAATGTTGAAGAAGTTTGAAAAAGAACTATTGAACTTGTCTGAATAAAGCTGAAATATTCGCGCACTCCTCACATCTGAAGGATTCTGAAGACACCAAACATGATCATTTTTGATGAAATAGTGAGAATTCAACATTTTCAGTCAAAAGAGTCATGATTTTGAGACAACTTCACAATATCACATATTTTTTCCTAGTTCACCGATTTTGTGACCAATTTATCAAAGGAGAGCTAAGAAAATGTTCGCTCTTCCCGTGCCTGATTCATTATTATACTCACATGTTTTCTTATTGAAAAATTGCAATTTGCAAATTGAGCGATTTTCATATTTTCAGCAAATATGAATATTCTCAGCAAATACAATAACAGATAAAAGTTCATTTTAAAGCTGAGACTGCATGCTCTCGAATGATGTGTGGCACGTTGATAGTGCCATAGATAGAGATCGTAGAAAGTCGTGTAATAGCTCATTTGAAAGCTAAGAGTGAGACAAATTCATTGGAAAGCACAGTTTGGTCCTATCTTCCTTGGCTGAGGTGTGAGAGTGACTTTGAGATTTTTGCCCATCACAGAAAACGACAGAGTTAGAATTTTTATGAAAATGGCTCTAGCAGGTGAACGAAGCCTCGGACGGGAAAACAGAGACCAGATTTGGAATCAGCGTGACATTCTGCATCTAGAGGGTAAGTTTCAAGTAAATCGGAGAGAGCAAGTCGAAAATTTTCTTCACACTGAGTCTTCACACGGGATTTTTTTCGTGAAAATGTTAAATTGTGGCCACTTCTGGCGATGACTAGCGGAGGATTGAAAATGAATGAAGAGCTCGGGTTTCTTTTAGGGGCAAGATCGCAATTTTTTCTATAGGATCCTATCTTTTCAGATGCGTGGAAGGTTTCGTTTCCAAATGAGAGTCTGTTGAAAATCGAGTTTTTGTGCATTTTCCAAGATTTTGGAACTTTTTGAAAAAACGACCGGGTTTTTTCAGCTCGGCTTCTGGTCATCGTAGAGGGTCGAGGGATATCTTAAATGAAAGGGGAGAGCGAGAAAACATGGCACTCAAATTTGAAGTCAATCGGAGCAGTAGAACCGGAGATAGACGGGTTTAAAGTTTTTGGATGATGGATATTACGTCATCAGCTGATCGCCACAAATTATGTACACGTAAGTGGAAACTCTGCTTGTGGAAATCAGTTCTCTTCCCGACTGGGTTGGGGTAGGTGAACTCCGGAGCTCTGATGATAGCATTGGAAATCTCCAAAAACCGGGTTTCCGTAGGAACCCGTAGGAAACCGACTTAGAAAACTTCATGCCTGACATCAGCTAAGATGTCAGACTTAAAGGTTAGCCAGGAGATGGCCTTCGTCTCCAGGCTATAAAAGACTCCAAAACTTTAAAGGCTTGTAACTTCGCCTCTACAAGTCCCTTTGACTTGATTCAAAAAAGGTTCGATCGCTATTGATCAGACCTATATTGGCAGACTACTTATAAAATTTCAAAGTAGTGCTAAAAAGTTGAAAAATTTAAATTCATTATTTTTGGAGGCTTTCTGGGGTTTTCGACCCTGCTGAAGTCAATGAAGGCATGTATAAGTGTGTACGAGCCACACATGATACACGCGGCTTTTCACTGAAAGCGAGCATGACACGGAGAGTTATGCTGTAATATTCTACTGACAGGGTGTTCCTTCGGGACGGCGGATGATGCCGTAGTGATAAGTGTGGCAAGGGAGTGTGTCATATTTTAGACCGAAACCTCTGGGGCAACTCATGTTGGGCATTTGACTTAGTTCTCAACGTAGCACTTTGAACGCCAATCGGTTGAGTCTTAGCTATCTTGTCATGGGTGGCTACTAAACATCTCCATTGCAAAACGCTTGTGGATCACGGCTTGCTATCAAGCTGATCAAAGCAACGACTTGCCAACCTCTTGTAAATAACTCCATCGGTTTTCATGTCTGGCTATCAAGTCATTCACGGTGTAAGTCATGGAGACTTCCGGTGTCATACTTCCTGTTGGTGGGCGTTCTTTCGAGACAGCGGTGAAGTCCGTAGCGATGAGTACTGCACGGGACGTTGGCAATGGTAATCTTTGTGAACCCTCTCTGCGTCATGTTTCCAAGTGGTTGCCTTTCGTGTCAACGTTGTACTCTGACCGCCAGGGCAACATTTAGCTATCTGCCACAGGTTACCTCATAAAATCTCCATTGCACTTGTCTCCCGATAGTTGGTCATACATTCGAGAAAGGGCCATGAGTTCTGCTTGTCTCTATCACGGAGACGAAATGATGAAGGAATGAATTGGAAGGGGCATTCATGCACCACACGCGACCACAAGCTCATTTCTCTCTTCGCTAGTGAACAAGCTCGTGAGTGTAGTCAGAAAGTGTATCATGTTGTACAAAAGTTTTACTGCAACACAGGTTGATGTATAGTTAGAAGGCACAGCTTTAGTGAACAAGCTCGTGAGTGTAGTCAGAAAGTGTATCATGTTGTACAAAAGTTTTACTACAATACAGGTTGATGTATAGTTAGAAAGCTTGATCATGACGCTTTATGAAACGCAAATGTCATAAAATGTAAGTGTTCGTGTAGGCAAAAAGTTTTACCGTGACACACGTTTGTGAAAGTAAAGTTTGATCATCGAAGTTCTATTCGTGAGTGTAGCTAGAAAGTGTATCATGGTTTGCAAAAGCAAAGTTTAGTGTAGTCAAATAGTTTTACCGCGACGCACGTTTGTGAAAGTAAAGTTTGATCATCGAAGTTTTATGACTGACCGAACTCATCACAGCACTAGAAAGTTTTATCGAAAGGGTTTTACTGCACAGTGTAGATTGTCTTGTAACTTACTTTCACAGTGTTAGAAAGTTTTATGTTGAGTGGAGACAGTTGCCAAATGTTCCCCTATTAGAAAATTCAAACTCCATGAATGCTAGACTGCTGAATACTGCATCAGGTTTACTAAAAGCAGCTTTCTACTGAGAGTTTAGAATTTTTTATGAAAACAGTGTTCACCACAGCACTAGAAAGTTTTACTGCACTGTGTAATTGTTTCACAGTGTTAAAAGGTCTTATAGTAATTAAATACTACGGTGTTGAATGTTTTATAAAACCAGGTAAAGTCTTGTCACAAACGTTGAGTGTGTGAGAGCTAGTTCCATGACATTGAATCGCGTGGGTCCTAAAGTCCTAAAGTCCATAAACCAAGGGTAGGGTCATCTACGGTTATATTTAGGAATTTAGGGATTTAGGGTTTTATATCACGTGCGTTAACCGTTAGTGTAGAATACGTGAAGCACATTTTCGCTTAAAAGTCTAAACGCAAACGTTAAAATAAGTTTTGTAAGAAGTCTTTGACATGATGTTGTGAAACTTAGTGAACGTTGAAAAAAGTTTTATGAAATGTTTCTGCAGTCACACTCGTTAGCGTGCCAGCTTTACTAAATGTGTTGTTTGCCTTTATCAAATTGAATGCGTGTGTAGACTGTTTTGTAAATAAAGACAGACAGTGTTAAATGTGTTTGCAGTCTGCATTGACAGCACACAAGTATACACATAACAATCTGTAACGTTTCTTAAAAGAGTGGAATGCATATGAGTTAGGAAACACTCAAAACATGTGCGAGATAAAAATCAACCTGCTAGATTAAGTGAGTCCCTCACAAAAGTGTCACAACTATTTTACGGGAAACTTGTAAAGGAGAACTGTGTAGCGAGAACGTTTACACTCATCATAGACAGATGAACATATATTCTAACTTCAACTTTATGACATTGAAATGAAATTCGTAAACATGAAGCTCTAGACTCCCTGGTGTAAAAAACTACATGACGAGTGACAACAACTTTATGTTGGTAAAACTTTCATAGATTGCAGTCGTGTTTAAAGTTGATATAAAAACCTGTAGAAAGGCATAATTCTTAGATGCAGTTCAACGACTCGACCATTGAACTAACAAAATGAACAAGTCTGTGTAGAGGTCCATAACACGCTCATAAGTAGGAAACAACAAAGCATGTAATGTCATTGAATTATCAAGACTGAGTGACAAGTCTTCTGTGTCAGTGGAATTATTTCAGGAGTATGAAACAGCGAACATTACATTAGGACTGTCCATGAGTATTGTAAAGGCTAGAATCAAAGTTTGCTTTTCATGTGCATGACAAATGAAGAGAATCAACATGTGTCTCATTTCTAAACGAATCATGTGTTGCTTGTAAGTTGATAATAGAATCAACATTGAAACCTGCATCAAGTGATTTTCTGTGCGAATGCAGACGATGTGAAAATGGCACACGGATTGACATTTAACAATGCTTGCAATATTCAACACGCTGCCATTCAAAAGCAGATAAAACGTTTATCATAAAACCTATCAGTGAAACAGATGTCATATAACCCTCCTGTGCACACAAAGAATCACGAGTGCACTCTGTCGCCTGTTTGCCGCGCTGCCCCCTCAGCAGATAGAGTAGAACACAAACATGAATGACAGCGCAGCTGGTTGGCGATCGTCTGTCGCGCTGGCTCCTAAGCAGATAGATTAAACACATTGAATTTTCCATCGCATCTGTCCAACGAGCAAGGATGCAGGAACTTATCGTCATCTCAGACCTCCCACCTAGCTGATTCCGACACAGCTTATTGCTATCACACCGGAAGGGAGATTCACGAAGTAAATGCACATAAGTTTGTTGAGTGCGTGAGAAGCAGTCAATGAAAATATGTCTTCCTTTTTCTTCCTCCAACCGATAGTCTAAAGCGATTTGATTGCGCGAACAAGACATTTAAAAGGCTGTATCATTCTCATATAAAGCAGAGTCTCTTGCATTTCACTATCATAGTCATGTCCGATAAGCCAAGAGTGTGCGTTGTGCCATTTCGCATTGTACACCATGGAGAAGAATTCCACAGTGATATCTACGGTGAGGATATCACTGTGGAATTTATGAAGTATTATTCATACTTCACTTTGAATAAGGATATGAGCCGTCGACTACAGCAAGAGATGGAGATGGCGACGAGTGAGGCCGAGACGGCGGCGAGTGAGGTCGAGACGGTGGAAAGTGAGGCCGAGACGGTGGCGCGTTAGGCCGAGACGGTGGAAAGTGAGGAGATGATGTGGAGTGAGGACACGGTGGAAAGTGAGGAAGTGGAAGCGAGTGAAGATGTTGTTGTGATATCAGATGATGAAGTAAGAGTTTTTCGGATGCATACGACTGACTGTCATCTCAACTCGTTCATGTTTTCTTTCAGTGACGGAGTGAGTGATGGGCGTTCTTTAGTTCATAAAATCGTCTTGCAAATATACAGCACACTGTTTCACCACAGGATTCCTCGTGAATGCATCATGAGTTCTTATATGAACTTCCTTCTAATGCAGCTAAAGCGGTCCCAAGCCCGCCACATATCTTATGATATGGAATGCAGAGGGGAAGGATAAATGATAAAATGGAATGAAGGGAAGCCACACTTGCACCACATGCAGCCCTAAACACATTTCTATCTTCATTAGGATGGCATTCAATCACTTGAATTCTATGGTGACCATCACATCCTAAGATCTCAGTACAGTCAACTCTCTAACGTGCTTGTTAAACCTATTATATCTAACTTTACAAACACTGAAAGGATTCTAGCATGATTTCAAACTTTACAAACATCAACTTTATTTCTAACTTTACAAACAGTGAAATGCTTGTGACTATTTATACTTTACCTATCTTGCAAACACTGAGATGCTTGTCACTTTATTTATACTTTACCTATAAATTGCTAAAGTCTGTCATCTAAGGGATAGGGTTAGCTACGGTTGGATTTAGGGATTTAGGGTTTTATATAGCACAAGTGAATGCAAACCATTAGTGTATAGTAGATTTATTAACTAAACCACTTGTGAATGACATTATTCCTAATTCCTAACATTACAAACAACTACTTTATTTCTAACTTTATTCTTCACCTATCTTACAAACATTGAAATGTCTATGACATTATTTCTAGCTTTACAGTGACATGGTTATAACTTTATTTCTAACTTTGCAAACAGTGAAATGCTTGTGACTATATTTTATACTTCACTTATCTTACAAACACTGAAATGATTCTGATATTATTCCTAACTCTACAAACAGTAAAATGGTTGTAACTTTATTACTTAAGTCAATCCGCCCTGTTTGAAGCCCAACTTTATGTGAAAAGAAAACGACACAGCATGTACATGACATGTTATTGAAACCCACACAGCTTTTTTGTTACACTTACAATCCATTTCATGTGTTCTATCCTATACACTCAAAACCTGCAACGACATTTATTCTATTACATCCATGAATATGACGTGATAAAATTCACATCATCTCAAAACCTTTTACAGCGCTTGTCTTCAAACATATGCTGAATCCCATATAGCTTGTTTGTTACACTACCAATTCATTTCAATGTGAGCTAATCTTGCATCACTCATTTCATGTGACATAACTTTTCACTTTAATTATTCCTACAATCTTACTGCAGTGGTTTCAGCACAATCCCTACCATGTGTTCCAACACTCTAATCACTGTGCAATGACTGTTGTGAATTGTATCGCATTCATGTACATGACTCAGGCTTGTAAATTCCTGTTACTCAGGTGTGAGTAGGTTATGAGAACCTAAGATACTTCAGCGGTTCATTTCAATTTACACGAGTACCATTTGATGCTTTCATGTCTAGTAACATGTATGAGTTACTTCATAACTCTAGTTTAATGGAGACTTTGATTATTCATTCTTCGCTCGCTGAAGATGAGTGTTTTAAAATCATCACACTGTGAACAGAGATTGCAAACTAATGACGATAGAAATTTGATTTCTGCATACGTTTGGCGTGTGAGTGGCCATCCTTTCATCCGTTTCATCAATTGTCAACCCATCTTCTTAGTTCAACGGGCTTGTAACCGTCAGAAAGTGAAAACACTTTTCGGCCTCATTATGGGTAGCCTCATAAAGGCTGTTTGGGACATTCACTAGCCTCATGAAGGCCGTTTGTGGCGTTCTCCGACTCCTCTCTACTTTTGCTCGGAGATCTCTGTAAGAAAGAAAAATGGTGTTAGAGTTGATTGAGAGGCAATGACGTTCGAGTAACTTACTAGGAATTTTCCTCTTCACTTTTCTCACTGAAAAATCACACAGTCGACCATACTGATATGAATGCAGGTGACCCCACCTCCCTCGTAGCACTCCTGCGTGGTGTTTAAATCATCTGTAACAGTAGGCACGTCACATACTTGGTTTCTGTAGATTGACAGGTGTACCTCTACGTGTCTTCTCTTCATTTCCTTGTTGATGTCTTCAGCCTGACTAAGTCTCCTCTTCAGGTCATGATTTTCTTCTCTCATCCGTTGACAGCTCCTCTCTATGACACCAAGTCTGTCAACCTCCTGCCTCTGATGATACAACTCGGATACTACCTCCTCATAAGCCATCTCCTTCTCCTTCCATTCCCGCCTCTCTTTCATTAATGTTTTCTCTCTCTTCTGCAGCTGTAATACTTCCTCCTGTAAGACGTTCACCATTCCTTCTTGAATATCTAGTTTGGCTATGTCCTGCACCATCTCTTTATTTTGTCTATTCCCGGCCTCATAGCGATCTTTGAGCAGCATATAATGGGCTTGCTGTGATGCCTTCGCCTTCAACTCATCTCTATCTAGAGCTCTTGTTCGTTCGCGTATACCGCCTTTTATGGCGTAGAAGTGTTAAGTGGCTCCTCTACATGTTCAGATGCGTGCTCAGATACATGTTCAGATTCCTGTTTACCACTAATGAAAGCGGCTCTCGCCTCCTGTACTTCCCCTTCCTCCTCACTGCTGCTTGTATCGCTGAGGAAGACATCGTTCCCATCATCATCATCCAAGTCGACAATGTGACTTACAGCCGCTCTCTCCTCCTGCCTTCGTCTATACAAGTCATCAAACCACTTTTTGAAGTGGCTGTTAGAAATAGACGCACTAGGACACTGGTCATATCTTTTCCTAAATTCGACAAAGTCAGAGTCTGCTTCCACAGCATGATGGACACATGTCTTTATTTCAAAGACCTCTTTATGCTCCCCAATGTGTTCCACCTGTCTCAAGTGCTTTTTGTATTCGGTCCCTCTGTATACTTTATCACATGAACATCTTGTGACGCTGTAGCGCGAAGACTTTGATAAAACCATGTTGAAACTGCAAGATAAAAGTCAGTTATTTACTACAGTTCTCACAAGGAAGCACTGTTTATCAGAAACATGTTTGTAATAAATGGCATAGGACAGACAATGAAGACCCTAGCCTTAAGACCCTAATGTTAGAAAGTGTATCAGTGATGCCTGTAAGATCTGACTTTAAATCTCTAACTTAGAACGTTTGATAGCAAACGTCAGACGACTCACCGTTGAAAGGAAGAAACAGGAGTGAAATTAGATGGGGAGAAGCGACTGATATACTTCTCTCTCACAAAGACAGAATATGCCAATGTCCAAATTTGGTCATGTCTCCTTCAAGCGATTTCATCTCGCCATATTTGGAATGTCAACCGCTGATTTTCCTGACTGACGCAGGGAGTCAAGATTATCATAAATGGGCATTCCC
Source organism: Prostheceraeus crozeri (assembly GCA_907163375.1). Classification (NCBI taxonomy): domain Eukaryota; kingdom Metazoa; phylum Platyhelminthes; order Polycladida; family Euryleptidae; genus Prostheceraeus; species Prostheceraeus crozeri. Next base: position 154,796 of record CAJQUW010011803.1, on the reverse strand, counting down.
GCTTCGTTGTGACGGAAGGGGAATGACGCACGGCTCACGCTTTGTGATAGCGGTCTCTTTATCCTGAGTGGTAAGTCTGTATGACCCTCAAGTGAAATGAATGTATCCGAAGTTGAAAAGATTGAATAGTTCATAGCGTGTGATAAAGTACATTGAATGACAAACGTACAGATCCTCGCAATGATACTTAGGGGCTTCACACCATTTGAATGTTTTCTTATATCATGCTTCCTTTCAAAGAGGCTTGATTCAATGTTTCATTCGAAGGATGCTTGTAAAGTTCAATACTGTATTCCCATGACATTTCAATTTTATGTGTTTATACAATTGTATAAGCGTTCACTGGACTCGCATCGTCTTATAAAGTGTTCGTTTACGCAGCGCACGAAGTGATATCTCTCAATAATGTTGAACTCAATCTCGCACACATACACACATTGTCACTTTAAACATGACTGGAATATAGTTCTCCCACATCAACTTTATTTCTAACGTTACAAATAATGAAAGAAATCTAGCATTATTTTATACTTCACCAATCTTACAAACACTGAAATGATTCTGATATTATTCCTAACTCTACAAACAGTAAAATGGTTGTAACTTTATTACTAAGTCAATCCACTCTGTTGAAACGACAAGAAAACGACACAGTATGCACATGTTATGTTATTGAAACCACACAGCTTTTTGTTACACTAACAATTCAGTTCAATGTGAGCTAGTCTTGTATCACTCATTTCATACGACATAACTTTTCACTTTACTTATTCCTACAATGTTACTACTATGTGTTCTAAACTATCTCACACTATCACTTCTATCTCGCACTTTCCTCATCATATACCATCATCACACAACCAAGTGAATGAAATTGATGATATATTATCTGACTAAACGCATTGAGTCACATTCAACACAAACAGATATTGCTAACATGGATACACATGGATAACATGGATAACACATACACACACGGAATTTGTACTTAAGGAGCTGCTACCTTACTAGCAGAGATACTATACCTCTTGCAATATACAAAAATACTATCCATGATACATGTCATAGGGTTGACTATGCTATGGACTTAGTGATTTATCCATGTAACTTACACTTTTAAAACGCTTAATCAATAAATCTCAACACAGGGACACCTATCCTATGGATTTAGGGATTTAGGAGTTTTGCTGTATAATTAAGTAAACTTATGTATTTGTCAGCATACGACTTTTAAAATACAACACTGAGTGATGAATTATGTTCATATATTCCTAGCTTGGATACCAAGAAACTTTCATGCGTTTACTATTATATATTTTCCTAATCAACTCTTTACACACTTCTTATTCCAATCACTAAGATACATACAATGTATTCAACTCCTCTATTGAACATGCATCAATCACCTTTCAGCTGACTGCATCAAATGTAAAGTGTATAACATAGTGAGCATGCAACTATCTCTCATCAACGATATGAAATCTGTCTTTTCATCATGAAATTGAGTCAGTCTTACGTTCAAAGTCATTTTATAAAGCGAACATATGCATCATGTGTTGCATGTATTCTACACTAAAAGAGATCGTTAGTGTGTATTATCCAAAACCCTAAATCCCTAAATCCAACGGTAGGTAACCCTACCCCTTACATTATGGACTTTAGCAATTTACCTATGTCATTCACAAATGGATAAGTTAGTAAATGTATGTATACACTCTACAACAACAGTTATCATTGATGTATGTTATATAAAACGCTAGATCTCTAAATCAAACCTTGACTGTCATGGCCTGCATTACTATACAATATGTATCTCTGATGATTCTTCCACCACCCCTTACTCTTTCCATTTGAGGGGTAGTGAAGAAATAAAATTCATGACTGCCGGCCTAATCCTCTCTCTACACACGTTTATATTTTACACCATGTAACTGCAATAGATCCTTGCTACGTATCATAGGGGCTTTAAAACTTTGAACATGATGATTTCATGGCAGTTAGACCTTTGAAGATGTGTGTTGGACAAGTTTAACACTTGTCATGAAGTTGCGTTCTCATCAGATGAATTAAAAATAAGAGCTTCTTCATTTTCTAAGAAAGATAGAGATCCCGGGCCCTCGGAAGGACCGATGAAATACTTCGATTACTCGAAGTATTCCGGACGCTGAGTTCTCAGCAACGCCAGATACTCTAGCGCAATATCCCTAAGCAAAAGTTTTTCCACAAGCTCATGTGGAATGAGCTGGACGAGGCAGCGACTTGCATCGCCTTTCTCTGCCTGCAAAGCAGCCAGGCGAAAGACTCCCCATCTTCACTCTGCATCCACAGCGGAGCTCAAGGGTTCGGCTCATGTCAAAGAAAGCTATATCGAGCGACATTGCATCAAACGACTTGAATTTGATAAATGAGTGTGAACGTCTCCTTTATATTTCTCCAACAGTTTTGTAACTGGCTAGCAAGGCATTGAAGTCTTGAACAAATCGACAATGTCCATGCTTTAGCAGCAAATGGTTTCTTGCGCGCGCGGAGTGCACAATAACGAATTGTCAACGTGAGAATCCTTTCAGTCGCCCACGATGATCTCTCCGGTGCGATAGCAATGAGCTGTGTGGGATTCTTCTCCATGGTGTACAATGTGAAATGGCACAACGCACACTCTTGGCTTATCGGACATGACTATGATAGTGAAATGCAAGAGACTCTGCTTTATATGAGAATGATACAGCCTTTTAAATGTCTTGTTCGCGCAATCAAATCACTTTAGACTATCGGTTAGAGGAAAATAGAGGAAGACATATTTTCATTGACTGCCATCCTCACGCACTCAACAAACTTATGTGCATTTATTTCGTGAATCTCCCTTCCGGTGTGATAGCAATAAGCTGTGTCGGAATCAGATAGGTGGGAGGTCTGAGATGACGATAAGTTCCTGCATCCTTGCTCGTTGGACAGATGCGATGGAAAATTCAATGTGTTTAATGCGACAGACGTGTGGCAGAGAGCGTTATCATTCATTTTTGTGTTCTACTCTATCTGCTGAGGAGGCAGCGCGACAGACGATCGCCAACCAGCTGCGCTGTCATTCATGTTTGTGTTCTACTCTATCTGCTGAGGGGGCAGCGCGACAAACAGGCGACAGAGTGCACTCGTGATTCTTTGTGTGCACAGGAGGGTTATATGACATCTGTTTCACTGATAGGTTTTATGATAAACGTTTTATCTGCTTTTGAATGGCAGCGTGTTGAATATTGCAAGCATTGTTAAATGTCAATCCGTGTGCCATTTTCACATCGTCTGCATTCGCACAGAAAATCACTTGATGCAGGTTTCAATGTTGATTCTATTATCAACTTACAAGCAACACATGATTCGTTTAGAAATGAGACACATGTTGATTCTCTTCATTTGTCATGCACATGAAAAGCAAACTTTGATTCTAGCCTTTACAATACTCATGGACAGTCCTAATGTAATGTTCGCTGTTTCATACTCCTGAAATAATTCCACTGACACAGAAGACTTGTCACTCAGTCTTGATAATTCAATGACATTACATGCTTTGTTGTTTCCTACTTATGAGCGTGTTATGGACCTCTACACAGACTTGTTCATTTTGTTAGTTCAATGGTCGAGTCGTTGAACTGCATCTAAGAATTATGCCTTTCTACAGGTTTTTATATCAACTTTAAACACGACTGCAATCTATGAAAGTTTTACCAACATAAAGTTGTTGTCACTCGTCATGTAGTTTTTTACACCAGGGAGTCTAGAGCTTCATGTTTACGAATTTCATTTGAATGTCATAAAGTTGAAGTTAGAATATATGTTCATCTGTCTATGATGAGTGTAAACGTTCTCGCTACACAGTTCTCCTTTACAAGTTTCCCGTAAAATAGTTGTGACACTTTTGTGAGGGACTCACTTAATCTAGCAGGTTGATTTTTATCTCGCACATGTTTTGAGTGTTTCCTAACTCATATGCATTCCACTCTTTTAAGAAACGTTACAGATTGTTATGTGTATACTTGTGTGCTGTCAATGCAGACTGCAAACACATTTAACACTGTCTGTCTTTATTTACAAAACAGTCTACACACGCATTCAATTTGATAAAGGCAAACAACACATTTAGTAAAGCTGGCACGCTAACGAGTGTGACTGCAGAAACATTTCATAAAACTTTTTTCAACGTTCGCTAAGTTTCACAACATCATGTCAAAGACTTCTTACAAAACTTATTTTAACGTTTGCGTTTAGACTTTTAAGCGAACATGTGCTTCACGTATTCTACACTAACGGTTAACGCACGTGATATAAAACCCTAAATCCCTAAATATAACCGTAGATGACCCTACCCTTGGTTTATGGACTTTAGGACTTTAGGACCCACGCGATTCAATGTCATGGAACTAGCTCTCACACACTCAACGTTTGTGACAAGACTTTACCTGGTTTTATAAAACATTCAACACCGTAGTACTTACTTACTATAAGACCTTTTAACACTGTGAAACAATTACACAGTGCAGTAAAACTTTCTAGTGCTGTGGTGAACACTGTTTTCATAAAACATTCTAAACTCTCAGTAGAAAGCTGCTTTTAGTAAACCTGATGAAGTATTCAGCAGTCTAGCATTCATGGAGTTTGAATTTTCTAATAGGGGAACATTTGGCAACTGTCTCCACTCAACATAAAACTTTCTAACACTGTGAAAGTAAGTTACAAGACAATCTACACTGTGCAGTAAAACCCTTTCGATAAAACTTTCTAGTGCTGTGATGAGTTCGGTCAGTCATAAAACTTCGATGATCAAACTTTACTTTCACAAACGTGCGTCGCGGTAAAACTATTTGACTACACTAAACTTTGCTTTTGCAAACCATGATACACTTTCTAGCTACACTCACGAATAGAACTTCGATGATCAAACTTTACTTTCACAAACGCGAGTCACGGTAAAACTTTTTGCCGACACTAACGCTTACATTTTATGACATTTGCGTTTCATAAAGCGTCATGATCAAGCTTTCTAACTATACATCAACCTGTGTTGCAGTAAAACTTTTGTACAACATGATACACTTTCTGACTACACTCACGAGCTTGTTCACTAGCGAAGAGAGAAATGAGCTTGTGGTCGCGTGTGGCGCATGAATGCCCCTTCCAATTCATTCCTTCATCATTTCGTCTCCGTGATAGAGACAAGCAGAACTCATGGCCCATTCTCGAATGTATGACCAACTATCGGGAGACAAGTGCAATGGAGATTTTATGAGGTAACCTGTGGCAGATAGCTAAATGTTGCCCTGGCGGTCAGAGTACAACGTTGAGACGAAAGGCAACCACTTGGAAACATGACGCAGAGAGGGTTCACAAAGATTACCATTGCCAACGTCCCGTGCAGTACTCATCGCTACGGACTTCACCGCTGTCTCGAAAGAACGCCCACCAACAGGATGTATGACACCAAAAGTCTCCATGACTTACACCGTGAATGACTTGATAGCCAGACATGAAAACCGATGGAGTTATTTACAAGAGGTTGGCAAGTCTTTGCTTTGATCAGCTTGATAGCAAGCCGTGATCCACAAGCGTTTTGCACTGGAGATGTTTAGTAGCCACCCATGACAAGATAGCTAAGACTCAACCGATTGGCGTTCAAAGTCCTACGTTGAGAACTAAGTCAAATGCCCAACATGAGTTGCCCCAGAGGTTTCGGTCTAAAATATGACACACTCCCTTGCCACACTTATCACTACGGCATCATCCGCCGTCCCCAAGGAACACCCTGTCAGTGGAATATTACAGCATAACTCTCCGTGTCATGCTCGCTTTCAGTGAAAAGCCGCGTGTATCATGTGTGGCTCGTACACACTTATACATGCCTTCATTGACTTCAGCAGGGTCGAAAACCCCAGAAAGCCTCCAAAAATAATGAATTTAAATTTTTCAACTTTTTAGCACTACTTTGAAATTTTATAAGTAGTCTGCCAATATAGGTCTGATCAATAGCGATCGAACCTTTTTTGAATCAAGTCAAAAGGACTTGTAGAGGCAAAGTTACAAGCCTTTAAAGTCTTTGAGTCTTTTTTCGACGAGGGCATGAAGACGAAGCTCAAAATTATCAATAACTACTGCAATAGTCTCACTGGATATCTGCGAAATCGCGACAGTAATACGTTCTTTCAATTCCTCAAGATTCTGAGGCTTTTGGCAATGGTACACTTTCGCTTGTAGGTCACCCTAGAGCCAGAAATCACAAGGATTCAAATCTGGTGACCTAGTGGGTCACTTTTCTGGAAAATGACGACTAATAAGTCGCTAATTGAAAATAGCACTAATGACATGGATGTTGTTGTATTCTTTCAAGATCTTTCTCGGCCTCTCGTCAGGAAATTACGGCCGTAATGACAAGGTTGCACGTTGAATCACACAGGAGATTACACTTCACGATGGATAACACTGGCTTTGATTTATACAATCGACAAGAAAAAATACAAATCGAATGTTGTCAATCACTGTTCATGAAGCCGTCCAGCTAGTCGAATAGCGATAACGTTGCCGCGGACGATAGCAAGAGATAGCCGCTGAAAGAGCCACTCTCTCTCTCTCTGCTATCATTGCGTTGCAACGCAATACGTCGTCCAATTTCTTTGAGGAATGGTAGTGTCAGTGGCCCGATGACACCAGACGTTTCGACGGCTACGGGTTGGACGACAAAGCGATCGGCTAAGGCGGCGTACTTGGAAAGCTTTGCCTTCTCCGCTTTGGTGGCAGCGGAACCAGCCTCCACTGCTGAGCCGTACACGTTAGTAGACGAGAAAGAGTCGACGCAAGTTGCGTCCCAGACTAGCGACTTTCCTTGAGAAAAGGGGAAAAGAGTCAACCCGTCTGGATGTGACAACTCCACTGTCCTCACCCCTTGCAACGAGAACATCCAAAAACGGCAGTTTTCTTTCGCTTTCAAATTCGCACATTTGTGAATAAGGACTTCACGTCGAACGAAACTAATTCGCATTCACTGGGTAGAGAAACATCACGGACCATTGGAAGGAATTCGAAGGAGTCTCTCACACAAAACTGGGATACCTGGGAGTTGTCACATCGGTGTATAGAAAGCCGTCCTGGACTGGTCTCCACATCCACTTCCAGAGTTTTTTGCCGTCGAGATACAAAGCGAACTTGATCCGATGCTTGTTTGATCGTGCCAGAAGGATTTGTTCTGCCGATGCCTTGCCTGCTGAAGAGAGACTCCTTCATGAGACTTAAGCTGCAAATGGCTATCCTTACCATTTCGTTGCAAGACATAGCCTCCAACGACAGCCAGAACCACCTGAATTCGGGTTTGAAAGGAAGCCAGTGTGTATCCGGCTGCCCTTCCTTGGTGATGAAGCACAAAGGATCATCAAAAAGAGCATTATCAGGTCCACTCGACAAGCTTTCCCTGCTGCTGATCCTAAGCTTCTCAATTCCACCAAGAAGATTCCGGTGAGACCGCTGAAGGATCGAATACCTCTTACCGACCGCGCCTGCCTCGTCTACCAATTCTCGTGTGATTGCGAAAGCAATTACGTAGGGCGCACGGAGAGATGTCTTCGTACCAGGATTGCGGAACACGTTCCAAAGTGGGTGGCAAGTCGTGGAACCCGACCACGATCAACAAACAGCACCACCGTCCAGCAGCATTGCCAGACATATCCTTTCATGTGACTCATTTGTAAATGGATGTGTGACTTCTCATTTTACTGTATTAAGTTTTTGTAACTCACCATTTTCCTTACCAGTATTAGAATCATTGTACATATCATATCATCGTCCAGATTTGTGCATTCAAAAAGAACTGAAGCACGTTCTACGCCTTCCATGGACCTAATTGTTCGTCTTCCATAACGCATCATTATCTATTTGATAATTACTTCTGTACATTTTAAGTAGTATCGTTATTGTCATTTCATAGTGTCATCGTATTTTCTTGTCGATTGTATAAATCAAAGCCAGTGTTATCCATCGTGAAGTGTAATCTCCTGTGTGATTCAACGTGCAACCTTGTCATTACGGCCGTACTTTCCTGACGAGAGGCCGCGAAAGATCTTGAAAGAAAACAACAACATCAATGTCATTAGTGCTATTTTCAATTAGCGAATTAATTGGGCACAAGCAATGTTTCACAAGACTAATAACTCGTTCTGCACCAAATTGATTCATGAGAAATTCCTTAACCGCACTTGCAATATGCGGCGGAGTCCCATCCTGCATAAAGATACAAGAAAGAAGCTTTCGACGGCGTCCCAACTCACAAATCAAGTGTTCTTTCAACATTTTCAAGTAGCCTTCACCATCAACCGGTTTGTCGAAAAAATAAGGACGTGTGATGAAGTCTTTGGCTACACCCATCCACACAGTTACCTTTGCAGAATGCAGTGTTTTAGTAACAATTACGTTGGGATTGCTTGATTCCCAGATAACACAATTTTTTGGATTAATGTTTCCATCGAGGTAGAAGTGACACTCGTCGCTGAATATTATATTCGGAACACGTTCCAAATCGCCGAGTATCCAGTTTGCGAATGATAGAGGAGCTTCAAAGTCAGAAGATTGCTGTTGTGTTGATAATCGGTATGGATACAGGTGAAGGGAATTTCGAAGAATCCTGTGAACACTTCGCTGAGGAATGGCAGTTGTATCCTCAATTCTTCTGTTAGAGGTACAACCAAGATCAGAAGATGTCAATTCCAAAGCATCAAGTACATATTCACTTCGTTCCTCCTGCAAAGAGCGCCTTCCGGATTTCGGGAGATCTTGAACACTACCGGTCCAAGAGAGGTCTACTCAAACTTTGCCACCAAGTTAGAAACAGTTTTCACAGTAAACGGATCTTTTATCAAACGTCGTTTTTGCTTGAACATTCTCAAAGCAGCTGTAAGTGATTTTCCACTGGAGTAATAGCATCTGATGATTTCAATGCGATCCGACAAGTCGATATGGGACATGTTGATAACATTCGTTATTAGTGAAGAATGAATAGCTGTCTAACGAGTGATCGACGCAAAATTATAAAAAAAATATATTCCAAAAATATAAATTGTTTGAATATTGGCCAAGTTTTCACTTAGCTACAGCGAATTGAAAAATGTAGCTACTTATGACTCACCCTGTACATTGAGCAGGTTGTTTAGCTTCTATAAAACGATGGAAAAGTTGGAATTAAAATGCATGATGATTTTATGATTTAAAACATTTCAAAAATCTTGTTTTAAACCGTAAGCAATAGGTGCATTTTGTGAAAAGTTTTGTCCAGAAAAGGAAATTGGCAATATACCTGTATGTTTTTCAAAAGGTTATGTAATAAAGTGTCAGCGTACCGCCATCAGATCTGAGTGGAATCATGGCATTGGAATAACATGTTAGTAATTATTCGATGTAACATAGCACGGTCGACATTGTGACATTAAGCCCACGCAAATGAATGGATTTCCACTGGGAAAGGAAAACTTGGACTGTCGGTATTTGCCGAACGTGAAGCACAATCGGGGTGATCTGGCAACCGGTCTCTTTCAACTCGTCATCCGTTACCGAAATTATTGGGAGGTCATATTCGACCACTCACATATAATTTGCCGAGGCATTGTCTTTCTGGGACAAAAGCTTGTTGGATCACTTAAATGGATAGTGCACACGTAGAGGCCTAAGTTCGCTGTCTTGGCATTTAGAGCATTTTATACATGTGTGCATCGTTGGCGGTGTTTAGAACCAAACAATTGCCCACTATTCGTCTGTCCCCTTACTGTAAATCTAAAGAACTACCAATGCTAAAGAAGAATGCATTTTCTTTTAATGAAACGAACTTACCTCTATATTACACTGTACTTTCATGCCTTCAAAAGCTTTGATCATGCTTTAAAAAATCAATAAAAGTGAAAGTCACGGTCTTGGTCACAGAGATAAGTTTTTTAAAGTTCGTAGTAATAGCAACATGCGACATGGCGATTCAACCCCTCCCTCCGGTTTGGACAGAGTATTGTCACTATTCTCAATAGTCAAGCATGTTCAAGCTGTAATTATTGTCACTCCTTGGCCTAATTGTTTTTCTTACTTATCATTCTTCGATTCTATTTTTGATGATGAATTTTCATTGAGTGCAATTATGTGATGAAAGTTCACACGCTTTATTACAAATTTCATTTAGCTGTCTACAGGCCTATCCGTTTTTTAATAACTAATAGCATTAAAGCTAAAATTCCATGCCATTAGATGTTTTTTATAGAACTTTTACAGAGCTTGCTTTGTAGTTTTGCTATTGTAGTTGTTGTTATAACTTACTCGTAGTCACTGTTTGAAAAGAAAATAATTGGAGATTAAAGTGCTAAATAAGGTCAATTTATTTCTTTTGTTGGCTGACATGAGAGTTAAATGAATGTCGAACATTTTTTATATTTAAATTTCCCAACGCATTGAAGGCAAATGTCAAACATTTGAGACAAAGGGGTCTTTTGTTGCAAAATGACAACATTAGTATGCATGACATGATAGAATAACTGAAATATCTTTATCCTTGAGTGATTGACGTTCATCATGTTTTGATGGTTTACAAAGGATTTTGCATGAAATAACACTATAGTTCCTATACGATGATGTAGACAATAAATTAGTCAAATAAAGAAGTTTATTTTCGCTTTCGTCTTTGGATCAAATGCAAAACGAGAAGATCAACTGTCAATCAAGAAAAATGATGCAGACGATTTATGAAGTTTGTTTTAATCGTAAATGTTATCTAGGTAATTAATTAGTGTCTCATTCAGATCAGAGGGTAAGCGGGAAATCAACTTCAGAGATAAACAACATGTTTTACACCGTATTATTCTCAGGCGATATCCTATCACTTTGAAAAGGTTTTCAATTCTACACAACATTTTGATGAGGAAGGTATATTATCTGTCTCTTTGAAACGCTGAATGTTATTTACCAACAGATGATGTGAGCACGCGGTGATTCGCTTAAAAAATGATTTTCCCTCATTATCACTGTAAATGATGCCTATAAAAATTGCAATCTTTAGAAATGTACAGTCATGCACTCTACCAGGTGGTCCCTTTTTATGATCAACTTTGCAAATTTGCAATGTAATGCGGTATGGGTTAATCCCTGAATACCTGCCTACGCTGACTGGCATATTGATGCTGCATGTCTTGAACTGCTTGTCGCTTGACTAGAGTAGCCTAAATGATGTCACTGCAGGTTTGGCTTTTGGTAAGGAACCAAAAATGTTTTATGCATTTAGGGTGCATCAGAAAATGTCAAACGTATTGAAAAAGAATCGCAAGATCCTTGAGCAGGATTTTTAGGAAGCACTTGAATCGATGTGAGTGGGTTCGTGTTTAATAGGCAATTAGACAGTTTTGCTACACATGAGGACTGTGACGCAGTCATTGGTCACAAACTCAAAAGGAAGAATGCAGTGAGTGAGTGTTGGTGTCTTTCAAATGCTACAGATTGTTTCATAAAAAATGGATCACCCTTAAACATCACCTTAACTTCAACTTTGTCTAACTCCGCCAAACTTGAACGAATTTCTCTGAAATTTGGAAGATATGTCAGTTGTGCTTACTAATATCATTGTTGGAAATTTCAAGCATGAATATTGAGTTGTTTTCCTGTTATAGATAAAAAAGTAGTAGATAATTTGATCTTCATTTAGCAATGTTGCACAAAATCATACCTCACTCTTATAAAATTACATTTGTTTCCTTTGTTATGTAATATGTTGTTCTACTAGCCAAAAGCTATCAGGCAAAACAAAAATAAAGAAAATCGGTCAATCAGAGCCAGTATAGCACCATTATTCATCAACGATAATGTAGCTGCTACATGTGATTAACTGGACTTCATGTTCCATAGCTTCCTGACTTTGTTGCGGTGGTGTTGGCAGCACTCATGATTGCTTTCAGCTAGAAATCTATCTCTTACCGGTTGAAAACAATACAAAGCACAAATAAACAATAACGAGATCGCATTCACAAAAGGCAAAGTGTCAGCCTTGCTAGAACTAGTGTTTTCTTTGCGAGCTACAAGCAAGCGACTAAATGTCCCTAAATGCATCGATGGCATAATGATGATTTTCGACTCTGTCGTAAAGAGGGCTCTGGCCGTCCACGCAAAACATCCAAACGTAGAGACCGCCTAATTTTGAGATTTGTTAAAGTTGATCCAAGTCTCTCGTTAACTGAGATGGCTGCACTAGTCTCGTCTATTTCTAAGTCCACTATTCGTAGAAGACTTATTGAGTCGAATTTCAAGAGCTGTAAGAGGCCCTCTCAGATCGAATTATCAGATCAGCATACAAAAAGAAGTTATTTATGGATGATAATGCTACGTGTCACAGGAGTAGTAGAGTCAACTTATGCAAGTCTCAATTAGGGCTTAGGACATTATCTTGGCCAGCTCGTTCTCCTGATCTGAATCCCATAGAAAATGTATGGAGTATTCTAAAACGTAACGTTCGTCGTTCAATGCTACCTACAGATGGCGTATCACAACTTACGTCACTGTTAAAAAGAGAGTGGAGAAAGTTAGATCAGTCAAAAATCAACGCTATCATCGAATCAATGCCTAGACGAATTGGTAATGTCATTGACAATAAGGGTAGGGCCACAAAATATTAGCTTCTTAAGAACCGTAACTGTATCATAGCTTATCAGATTATATAAGGACATTTAAATATATTAGGGACATGAAATAACATGAAAAATGCTTTCTGTATCATACTTATGTTTTATTTAGTCAAATTTTAGGATGATCCACTTTTTATGAAACGGACTGTATTTACTAGGCCCTATTATACGCCTATTACAGGTAAGTCAACAATCACATATAAGTATGTGTTGAAAGGTCTATGGAACTTTGCAGCATTGAGTTAAATGCTAGCCTCCTTCGTTTGACTTTAACATGCCTATTACTCCCTTCATGCATGAATGGTATTCAAAAAAAGTTTTTATTCGAAAACAATTTGAATGCAATGTGCGGACGTTCTATGCATCGTACAATGTTGGATTTGGTGTCTTTAGAATCGCATTGAGGGCTTCTTTCTTTTGGTTACACATTTTTACCGGTAAAAAGAAATCAGCAGTCACTATTTTCTCTTCGTTGCGTTTTACACCTGAAAAGTTGCTTTGATGTCTTAAATGAAGCAGTTGAAATGTTAATAACATGCTATGCTATCCTATTCGTAACACGAAAGGCTTTCAACTTCAAGCCTACATTTTGACAGATTCTGTTCACTTCCGGAAAGAAGCATTATTCGGTAAATTGGGACGAAGAGCAAATCCCCTCAATGTCCCTGAGAAGCACTCAGGAAGTTCGTGTCGATCGCATCACACTGCATCTGTGGCGTCTCAGGGATCTTTATACAAACTCTGACGATCTGTATGCTAATCGAATGACCTCCTCAAGGCTGACATTACATCGACCATTTTATGAATATGTATGATCCCTCTATATTGTTTTCCCATTTCGGTCAACCAGCCACTAATATTTCTCAAGCCAATAAGGAACGTTCTCTCGGAGATGATTTCATGGATTCATTTTTTCTTATTAACCTCGTATTCCTTCCCACAGAATCGAGGTTCTCATGAAGATTTATCGGTAGCATTTCAATTTCTTGTTTCTATTACATAATCGAATTACACAGTATTCCTTGTTCTGCTACCTACATTTTCATATTGGTTTAACCTAATTACCGTCTAAAAATGCATGTAGCTTGAAAACACGACTTATATAATCCTTCTCATCATGTTTGTCTCCTCCATTACTAATTATTTGAAATGTAGCTATGGACTGAAAGTTGATTGAAGTACTTGCAGCAGTTGTAAAACACTATTTGCCATCATTTTTCTTGTATTTGCATTGACTATTTCTCGTCGTTGTTGTATAGCTGCATTGAGTTACGAAACTGGCATTCAAATAGCGAGGTGGAATCAACAAGGCTTCACCCGAGCAATATTGTAAATGTCACTTCAATTTCGACTGACGACTTACATTGATTAATGTGGTGTGATCCTAATCCACAGTACTACCATTCCCACCCTATTCTGATGCTACTATGAAGCATTCAAAAATTCAAAATTCAACTAGATCATTGAAAACTGATTGGTTGTGTATCGGTGATATATCGGAAAAACAGTATTGAACCCAAGTAGTGACAAGTGTCGAACAGATAGGCCCTGCTAGGGTCCTTTACAATGAACCGCAAGGTTTTAAAATTCGATTCAATTCGAAATTGTTATTTGAAGAATATCGTATTGCCCTGCCCTGCTGGCCAAAACCTTTCCCCATTTTTTTCTTTTTTTTCATTTCTCATTTGACGCGATCAAAGAGTGACGACGACCAACTCTATGATATTGGATTTCAACCGATAACGGTTGAAGATGGTGGTTGCTAAAAGAAGAGTTAGTCGAAGATGTTGACATGTGCTCTGCATGGCTGGTAGTGTCCGGCAGTCTCCAAAATTTGAGGTTGGTTCGGTTTCTGCTCAATTGATGATACTCAAATGGAAATAGTGTACAGTACAGTTAAAGTAGTGCGATAGCAATTTTTGGTCGCCAGTTAACTTCGACATTATGGATCGAACAACCAAACATGATCGAGATGAAATATTGCATAAGATCTGAATTTTCATATACAACATGAGTTGATGGAATCAGACAATTCTAACATAAGCTACAGCGATCTCTGTCTATTTTTGTTTTCAAACTCATTTTTATTAATATCAGATGTGCTGTAGTTTGTGAATGAAAATGTTGGCTATAACTTTACTATGAATGTTTAAAACTAATTTATATTTCAGAACGACGAGCACTAAGAGACTTACAAAGATGGCATTCAGGCAAGTTTTAGGAGTAGGCTTCCATCAGTTCTATTTCGCTGCGACTGATTGAAGCATTGGAACTTCCGTACTAAAATCATGAACATTTGACCACACACTGATGACAGCGTCAGAAAGGTTTGTCTCAGCTAGAATGGCCGATAGTCGGGTTCACAGAGAGGGTATATTAGGTAGAGTAGCTACTCAGCATTAATTAAATCCCCAATTTTCATGCAGTTTCGATTTTGTTAAATGAACTCAAGTTGAGACCCAGTACCAAATGTGGGAGCATTGTCATACTTTTGGAGACATCTGCACGGATTTGACTGATCATGATAGCAGTACAGAAGGAATAGTGGTATTCTACAGATCCTCAGTGTCATATCAACATTGGGGAGGTACATGTACATGTGGTATTGTCTGATTTGACTATTGTATTCCTGTCCGAACGAACTGATCAGTACTCCACTTGTAAGCTTCTGCATGCATGTGTTTATTCATAATAAAGCAAGTCTTGAACACGATCACACTGGTAGCAGAGCGTCAATTATGTCAACCTCAACATCTGTCTCGCCAAGCATTGCAATTACTGTGCCTATATTTGATTCGAAGAACTCGTTTAAAGCCTGGAGAATCAAGTTTGATGGATACTGCACAATCACAAAGTTGGATAGCAATGATAAACTTAAAATTCTTCCGATGTGTTTCATTGGATCAAGGTTTGATGCCATTTGGGATACTTTTGATGGTCGAACTACATATGAATCAGCCTGTCTTCAGATTGAAGCTTTTCTTCGTCAAGATAATCGTCCTGATGATCCTCTGATGTTCTTCATAGAATGACAATGGCAAAATCATGAGACCATTTTTGATTTTGTGCGAGACTTGAGATATCAAGCAAATTTTATTACAGAAAAGAAGTCCGCTACAGATGATCTTGTTCGATTGCAACTGATTCGGTGTATTCCAATATCTATCCGACCTGCGGTATCCACTATGACAGACGTGGATAGCATGACTGAGTGTTTATCGAAAATCCCAAGACCGAATTCAATGCCAACTACTGTAGCAGCGGTACAAAGTCGACGTTCATCTTATATATGTTATAACTGCGATTCACCTGGTCATATCTCCTCAAGATGTAGAACAAAAAAGTCAATCTGTGAAAGCTGTCGTGGTTATGGGCATTTGTCGAAATATTGTCGATCTCAACTTTCGAAGCCAAAAAACGGTATCAGTGGCGGATCTACAGCGTAGATTCCGCCATATCATCGTCGAAACCAATAGTAACTTTGAGAGTAAATGACAATGGTGACACGAATCTATTGACTGCCCTGGTCGATACCGGAAGTGATGTTTGTATTGTTTGCAACAAAAGTGCAATTTGCTCTGATATTTTTCGAACTCCGATAAATGATATAATGACTTTGTCTGGTGATGGTATACAAATCATTGGCACGATTAATTTGAAATTCATGACAAATAGTCTTAACTATTCATGGGATTTCTTAGTAGCCAATTTGGCTGAATTTATTGGTTTTGATTGTGTTCTTGGCTGGAACTTTCTACGGAATCATCCTGATATGTTTAAGTCAGTTATTGATGGATTGTGCTGCTCTCTTACTGTGAGTGAGAATCCAAGATTAATGTCTTGTAAAGAATTCGAGAATGATATGAATGTTGATGACAATTCTTGTGTCCCAAGTCCCGACCTGAGTGCAATTGTTTTTCCACAGAATTTGACACTTGATTATAAAGACATGTTTGAAAGTTACAAATCGCTCTTTTGTAAACGAATTCGTAGAAGCAAATTGAAAGAAATAAATAGAACCCTTACTTCTCCAACGCCTATCACTATCCCACCGCGACGATTACCTCTATGTTACGTCGACAGGATGTGGAAATTCCTTAGAGATTATGAAAATCAAGGTATAATTGTGAGATCATCAAGTTCTTACTGTTCTCCAGTTGTGGTGGCTACAAAAAAGAACGGGGATCTTCGTGTGTGCTGTGACTATCGCCGACTGAATAATTTTTCTGTCAAAGATAACTATCCTATTCCCACTTTCGAAGAAATCCGCGATTCTCTTGTAGGATCTCGTGTCTTTTCTAAAATCGACCTACGATCAGGGTATTGGCAGCAAGCAGTATCTCCAGAATCTCAAAAATATACAGCTTTTAGTCCTGGCCCGCAATTTGGATTATGGGAATGGCGAGTTCTCCCGTTTGGTCTTACGAATGGACCCTCTAATTTTCAACGTGAGATGTCAAGTGCTTTTAGTGACTTACCCTTCTGCTCTGTATACATAGATGACATAGTGATTCATTCTTCTGATCATGAGACTCATCAACGACATGTGCAGAAGTTCCTCGACCGGTGTCATCAGTTGAATTTGACCCTAAATGGAGAAAAATGCGCTTTTGGTCTTCCTGGAGTTGAAGTTTATGGATATAATATTGGAGTAAATGGAATCACAATGTCAGCGAATAAATTAGCATCACTCATTGAATGGCCTATTCCTAATAACAAGAAGAACTTGCAACGATTTCTCGGATTCTGCAACTATGATGCCCGCTTTATACATAATTACGCTGAGTATGCTCGTCCTCTATATGAGTTGACAAAGAGCTCCATTGAATTCTCATGGACTGATCTTCATACGAACTGTTTCCAAAAATTAAAGGAGGCGTTTGGAAAAGATGTGTGTTTAGCTATCCCTGATCCAGATTGGCCTTTTACGGTTTATACTGATGCCAGTAACCATGCAGTATCTGGTGTTTTGATGCACTCAGGCAATCCCATTGAATTTGCAAGTCAAGTTTTGACGGCCAGTGAAAAAAATTGCAGTACCATCCAACGTGAATGTTTGGCCATCATTTTTTCGCTAAAAAAGTGGCGGCATTACCTTCTCGGTAACAAATTTACCTTGTTTACGGACCATAAACCCCTTAGGCTACTTGGTTAAAAGAGCAAAGATTGGATGGGATGCTCGGCAGATGGGCCTTGGCCATACAAGAGTATGATATAGATATCAAACATGTCCCAGGACGAGAAAATGTTTTGGCAGATTCTTTATCGAGACAAATGACTAATGCCCTATCTTTCACGTCTTCAGTATCTCGTGATGAAATTCGTCGTTCTCAAGAGGAAGACTCTGTATTATGTCAACTGAAAAGGTCGGTCCTTGATGAAGAAAGTTGCCCACGCTTATCCATAGATAACGTTTCTCTTCAACGGCGTTGGACGCAAGTGTTTCCACAATTGACAGTAGAAAATGGAATACTGATGCGCGAGTGTAAGTTGAGTCCATTTAGTGCTATCGTCCAACTTCCTGTTATACCTGAGCACCTGCAACAGAAAATAATAAAATCAGCTCATGAGCCTCCGCATTGTGGTCACTTAGGCAACGATAAAACATTGGCTCGCGTAAGGAACTGCTCATACTGGCCAGGTATGCGACAATCTGTCTTGAAACTGGTAACTGAGTGCATGAGTTGTCAGGCGGTCAAAGCACATGCACAATCAAGCCCAAATCAAACATTCACCGCAGCAGCTTCATCTCCATGTCAACTAATAACCGCAGACGTCCTTAAATTACCAATGGATCAAGGATATTGTGGTACTCTCCTCATGGTGGATTCTTACTCAAAGTTTCCGGTCGCTTATAAACTTCGCAATGAAACGTCAAAGTCAATATCGAAGCATTTTCTCCATTACTTCACAACTTTTGGCATCCCTGATTGTGTTTTGACTGACCAAGGAGCAAATTTTGAGAGCGCACTCATAGATGAACTTCTCACCAAATTCAAAATAGAAAAACGGCGAACTACTCCGTATCATCCAGAATGTGATGGACAGACGGAGCGCATGAACCGTACATTGCTTGAGATGCTCCGACACTATTCGCGTGAAGGGAAATGGGTAGATAATTTGGATCTAGTGTTGATGGCCTACAGGACAAGCGTAAATGCAACAACAGGTCAAACTCCAGGATTATTGTTCTATGGTCATGAAATGGGCTCTATGCCAATTCTTGAGGGTCAGTTAACGGTCAATTTACCATCAGAGCAGGAGTAGGCGAGAATACTGGACGATGTTGAGCTCAGTAAATCGTGTAAGAAGATCGTGGAAGATGTTCCGTATCATCTAGAACCAGGTGACAAGGTATTGGTAAGAAAACACGTCAGGAACAAACTACAACCTACGTTCGATAGTGATTGAACTGTGCTTCATATGCAGGGCTCCGTAGTGACAGTACAAAATAACTCTGGGAAAAATCGTACTGTTAATATTCGGGATGTAGTTCCTCTGAAGGGGATGTAGTGTGGTATTGTCTGATTTGACTATTGTATTCCTGTCCGAACGAACTGATCAGTACTCCACTTGTAAGCTTCTGCATGCATGTGTTGATTCATAATAAAGCAAGTCTTGAACACGATCACACATGTAATATACAGTAACTAGCTAAATAAGCAATTCGATGGATTGTTATTGCTTTCATGCTCAGCCTTATTGACAAGAGTATTCTCTTGAGCGTGATCATATCACATAACCTGTCACTGAAAGAGCAAAGTATCATAATCAAAGACAAAAATCCCATTTAATTAATCACATTTAATCACACAATGCGATTGCGAATGTGTACAATCTATTTTAGATTTCTAATCGGTATTATTGTGACTGAAGAGTCAAAGATTGTAGCGTATTTCGAAGTACGTTGTTCTGCCTTTGCAGAGGTCAACTAAACATCATAGAAATTGCAGCGAATTTTGAATAAGTTGTTTTGCCTTTTCATAGTTTATGAAATGCCAATCAGATGAACCATATTTTGAAATACGCTGTTTTATAATTTCATTAGAAAAGATATTTCATCGGACCTCGATGAGATAGTTAGTTCTATTGACGTGTAGCTCACAATTCCAAATTAATTTATCTTAAAAAAGCATTATTTTTTTGTTTAAAACAACTGACTAATCTCAGACGTTGTTAATCAATACATTGTTTTGCCTTTCCACGGCCGATATAAACCTAGGAATAATTAGCGAAAATTTAGCTTCCTAAGAATGATAAAATGGTTTTTAGACCGTAGGAGCGTTATCTCCTCAAAAACTGATTTTTTCATATTAAACTTTTCACTGCATGCTGACATTTCTTTTTGAGTCGACGCTCTACCTAATGTACTATGTATACTTAATCTATGGTCAGGTTGATTCGTAAAATATAATGCATGTTGCCTCATCACTTTAGCCTCCATGATATGGCAAATAGAGATCACATCCGATCCACTTAGCGACTTTTGGCTCCATTCATTTGTATTTGTGGACTCTAGATTAATGCAGTGAGTTACGTGGATGCATGCCAGTGACATCCAAATCGTCTGGTTTACCAAGTGACCACAAATCAGCCGGGCGTGTTTACGGATTATTGTGTCTCAGATCACTTCTTTTTTTTCAATTGAGGTTGAAGAAGGACTGGATTGCAACAATCGCAGATGACGCTCCTTACAACAATCAGAGATGCGTTGCTGAATACATTCAAATGGAGATTTTGAAATGCACATCAATTAGGCCTATTCTGCTACTAACCCAGCTATATCTCGTGCAAAAAGTTACAGCTTCTCATCCAAATGAATAAAGACAATATTTCTTGAAAATATCACTTGCTTGATCGACTAGGGTAGTTGTTGAAGATGGACGAAGTGCAATTTCCTTAAATACGTCGAAGAATAGTTCCAGGTAAGGCACCCGGAGGATTGTGCAATTCATTTAAAGAAAGAAGTTTACTTGCCTTTTCAATCTTCTTTGAGAAAATGGAAGAATAAGACTCCTTATTTCCTACTGGCGAAACAAAAATTCCGAGGTTGAGTGCAGTCGATTTCTTTGCCTTATCGTTGAAAAGTCAATACTAGACCGATTTAAAGACTTCGATCGACTAAAAGACCGACTGTTCACTTCGCAAAAGGGTCTACAAGCAATTTGAATCGACATATACAAAACTGCAAGTCGGAGAGAAGATGAGGAATCTTCAACTCCAAAAAAATATCAAAATGGGTTTAAAGTGCATTACATGACTTCATTTTTACAAAAACTCTGGCATGCGTACGAGCCAAAACATGGAGTATCATCGTTAATATTTACGCAAGATAATCTAGCAGTGTAAAGTAGGGCCAGGATGAATCTCGTTGCCTTTCATCTTTGTTTTTAATCTAGGCTACACAATTTTTCTAAGAGTGACTAGTCTTTTGTTTAGTCATGCAGTGATGTTCTGAAAGAGGCTGCAAATTCTTGTGTTCTACTTAAATATTAAAATTTTGTTAAAATTTGTGTCCTGTTCTATTTCAAAAGCTTCGCATTTAGATTAAACTGTAACTGGTCTTAAATAAAATAAAAAAAGCTTTGATTAGAACGAAAAACGGTAAAGTGGAGAAAGCCAATCAAAATCTGAGTGAGTTTCTCGACTAGTATTCGTAAACTTCCTAATATTTGAGAGTGGTTTTCTTACAATGTTTTCATGTGATTATGATGTTCCGTTTCACATGATAGAATTCAATCGGATTACAACAAAAGACAATCTATGTCAGAAATCTAGCACGAAGAATTCTTTCATCTGTTATGATTGAGACAAAATGGTGATAACTCTACGATGTGTTCCTGTAGCTGATACCTCTAATCATTTGCGAACCATATATTCAAACGTAATGAAAGCTCTTTTCATACGAACTTTTTTAGCAATTGTATTTCCATCTGATTGATGCACTTGAACACTATTAGACGCATTTATTTTATGTGTGCATCCATGATGCTATTTGAAGCACACTAAACAAACCAAGCATCAAAAATCGTCGTGATGTACCGATGAATAGCAGCGAATATGTCTGTCACGCATTCTTGAGAGAAACAAATTCATCTAATGTTTGCTTCTGTCTGACAAATATATTTGACATGAAAAGCGATGAACCTATCATTTAGGTATTTAGCGTGTAGTTTATTTTCATTTAAACCACAATCGGTCAACTTAACGAAAATACGACGGAAGATTGTGACACTTTGAATGACTATTGAATGCATTATCTGTTTTCGAAGATAAATAAACAATAAATATTTTATTCGTCCAATAAAATTTGCATTCTGAATCTCCGCTTTTCCGGGATATGTCTGGCTATTTCAATTTATTGTTTTGTACTCTGTAAGGTGAAACATACACTGTAAATCGCTGGATGCGAAAATTACAAACAAACACATACCAAATTCACATACAATTTGAAAATTACATTTGATACGAGATTCTCGTATGTTTACAGAGATCTGGTATGTTTTTCATACGAAATCTCACTCACTTTGCTATGTAATTGGTATATAGCGAAACGAACCATTCTATCTGTGATTGGCTGTTTTACAATGAAATGCGAGTTGTTGGTATGTTTTATATTCGAGACTCAATTTATTTTAAAATTTATATTAGATTTCTCAAAGGCATTCGACAAGATATTGCATTCCTCTATTTTGCGTACTGCAGCGAATTTTGAGTTACCGTCTTTCCTCATTTTGTGGCTTTCCAGTTATTTATGTAACCGTATTCAGTCTGTCAGAGTCCAGGATGCCTACTCTGACTGGGTGCATGCACGCAGTGGTGTGCCTCAGGGAAGTGTCCTGGGGCCCGCCCTCTTTTGTATGGTCATTGATAGTCTCTCTTGCGTCTGTGAAAACTCAATTTGTGTTAAATATGCTGACGATGTGACATTTTTGCACTTTGTTCGTCTTCCATCGGACGACAGACTACAGGATGAGTGGGACAATGTTATGGCTTGGTCCAACGCACACAGGCTCCCGATCAATGAAACAAAGTCTTGTGTCATGAACATTATTACGAAGTCTACCTTGTCTTTATCAAATGTACAGCATGCTGATGGTTTTTTAAAATCTGTTGAAGATGTCATGATTTTGGGCGTTAAGTTTGCATCCAACTTGAAATGGAATGGACATTTTGACTATATTGTCAGAAGGGCGTCAAGACGCATGTACCTGATGTACAATTTAGTCAGGTCTGGTTGCCCAAGCGAGATCTTGTGGCAGGCCTATATTTTTTATATTCGCTCGATTTTATTGTACAATTACCCAGTTTTTTGCAATGCTCCACTGTATCTAAACAACAAGCTTTTGCGCATTGAGAAGCGCATTTTGCGTCTCACTGGTGTCACCCCGAAGTCTGACATTTTTAAGGCTGCTGATGTTATCTGTAGGCGTCTTTTTGCTAATATCGAAAGAAATCGGCAGCACCCTTTACGTGTGATATTTTCAGATAGATACAGAAAGTCTCGTAATTGTTCTATTTTACAGCCTCCTTTTGCACGCACTAGTCGTTTTAGCAACTCTTTTATAAAATTTGCACGTCCTCTGTAGCTACATGTTCACCTTTTATCTAATTATTTTCTTTTTTTCATGTACCATATTGTCACGAGTTCACCGAATTGTCCTCATTGTGAACCAATAAAGATGCTTTGACTTGACTTGACTTGACCCTATGCAAATTGTCCTCTTTTGTATGCCTTTCGTATGCAGAGTTTTAAGTCATCTAGCAAAATAATTATTTGCATTTTTATTAAAATGTATCAATAAAAATATATCACAAAGTATATTACATAATACTTTCAAATAACTTCTGTCAATAATATCAGTCATATACATTCTCATGGATAGCGTGGATGTATTAGATCTAGACTCGATTTACTGTGAAATTAATGCCGTATGTCATCGTTGCTACTTGTCTAATAAGATTCACACGACTCATTTAGCTGAACTCCATGAACTAAGTTGATAAACTTCATTTCAATAAAACGATAACTTTCAGGCTACCATGTTGAGTAATATATTTCAAGCATAGTTATATTTGCTTTCATGAATTATGTGTTTTTATTTCGGATTGATAATAATATGTCTAATTCAAAAATTACATGATGCATAAACGTTGATGGTTGTATACTTATTGACTGTTTATGAAATGCCTTTGACTTACGTGTATCAAAATCGAATTCAGTGTTGTAAGTTTGACTCATAAAAGTCATTATCTTACTACTTGCAAAGCAGTAGTAAGTGCCATGCAATCTTAAAGCGATCTTTATGGACAAAAGACCTCAAATCATACGAAATGCATACAAATAGATGCAAAAATATGCCAAAAAATATTTTGGCATGCATCTTTTGCATGTGATTGGTATCGAGAGATTTACAGTGTAGATTAGCCAGTCACTTCTTCGGCATCACTTTTATTCCATTGTGCAACTCCTTAATTGTGTTATCAGTAAAAGCCGTGTACCCAGAGAAGTAGATTGTTCAACTCTCTGAAGCGAGCAAGTTGTACAAGTTTTGGATTTCAATAAGGACATCCAGAGAATCATGTAAGACCTTAACAATTCATGAAAGACATAGCGCAGTAGCTATTGACAAAGATACTTTCAACCATGATATTGTGATATCTTGGACAAATGCTATACATTCCTTGAATTCCACTTTTCTTTATTTGAATTCTCAATGTCACTAATGGAATTCAATGTCATTATTGAAATTACTATTTCATTAACCAAAGCCTAGATGTCACTCTTGAATTCTTCAAACCTGCATAATTCTATGCGTGAACCCTTTCGGTCACCTGATAGGGATGAAATGAAAACAGTTCTAGCCAAAAATCAATCCAGTATAAAACCGTCTGAGTGAAATTGGCTGATTGCGTTCTCAGATAGCTATATCATTTACAGGAAAATCAAGAAAAATCGGTAGTGCGCATGACTCTAGTATCTTAGCAGGTTTTTCTGCATTGTAAATCGCTCAATACCAATCACATACGAAGGATGCATGCCAAAATATTTTTTTGGCATACTTTTGTATCTATTTGTATGCTTTTCGCATGTTATTTCAAGTGTGGTATGCTTTACATACTAAAGCCACACCAGCACAATGTTAAAAGAAAGCATCTTATACTGTATATCTAAAGTATGTTGATTTAAGGTCTCCTGTCAATAAAGATCACACTAATGTAACTAATGTTTTGTAAGCAGTGAGATAATGACATTCAAGAGTCAAACTTGTAATACTGAATTCGATTTCAATACATGTAAGTCTAAGGCATTTCATAAATAATGAATAAGTATTCAACCATCAATAATTATGCTTTATAGTATAATTTTGAAATTAAGCATATTATCATTCCGAAATAAAAACACATTACAATTCATGAACGCAAAAACAGTGAGATATATAAGTGAACATGGTTTGCATAAAAGATATCGTTTGAATGAATTGATGTTAATCGACTTGGTTCATAAAGTAGAGCTAGCCAAGCGTCCTGTTAATGCTACTAGACAAGTAGCAACAACGACGACATACACGTAGAGCATAAAATTCACAATAACTAGTCACAATAACTCTAATCTAGTCAAATATTACACTATCAAAGAGAAATATTCATAACTGGTATTACTGAAAAAAGTTATTTGAAAGTCGTATGTAATATATATTTTTTGCTATGTGACTTAAAGCTCTACATACGAGAGACGTACGAATGAGGACGAATTTGCATAGGGTCTCGAATATAAAACATACCAGCAACTCGCATTTCATTGTAAAACAGCCAATCACAGATAGAATGGTTCGTTTCGCTATATACCAATTACATAGCAAAGTGAGTGAGATTTCGTATGAAAAACATACCAGATCTCTGTAAACATACGAGAATCTCGTATCAAATTAGTTTCAAATTGTATGTGAATTTGGTTTATGTCTGTATGTAATATTCGTATCCAGCGATTTACAGTGTAGCATATTTTAATGATACCTTGAAGTTTCTGCTGAAAGTTTGTCAGTAAAAATCCTGGAAATTAATGTTTTACGTATTTACATTAGTTTAACTTAATGACAAGGCTGAATTCTACCGGCGATGTTGTGCGGTGTAGAGTTATGGACCACAACAGCAACATCAATGCCCACGTTAGCAGTGGTCCAATGACGTATTGAGAAGAGTTTGCTAGGCATAATCGCCAGGTGGAGCTGATGGGTGGATCAAAATACAGACGAAGTTGAATATGACATCAAATTAACTATCATGAGAAGTCAATGGCAATGGGCTGGTCACATAATGCACAGACCCAAGATTGAAAAAGAGAACAACAGAGTCGCACCCACGAATTGGTTCCAGGAAACGTGGCAGACCTCCAATACGTTGGGACCATGAGTTAGTTCAATGCTGCAACCAGCACTGGTGACAATATGCGACCGAGCGGCAGAAGTGGACAGCACTGAGGGAGGGGTTCCTCCAACAAGAGCGAACAAAGGTTCAGCGTCAAGGTAATCAAGGAAAAGTAATTCCTAAGAATAGTGAACCACAGATTTTCGTTCATTACAACACATTTCAAAGCAAATCGTCTCTCAAGTATTTTAATTTCAAAACGGCTATTTCGCCTCGAAGAGGAAATAAGCATGACTTTCAGCTAAACATGGTAAACAAGCCTATCAGTGCGAGAGGAATGTCTTCAGGTCATTCCCTGTCATGTGTATGTCACATCATCATGCTTCTGATCGGTAATGCTTGCGAGAATGTGGATGAAGTGGATCAACCTGTTGCTGTTTGAAGACATTCGGAGGCTTGCCAAATATGAATGTGTGTAGCTCATAGATAAATGTTCATCAACATGTCAGGAAATGTTATAGAGTGGAAGCTTTCCCAAGTCAGATAGAAGACTTTTTTGTTCTACCGCGAGATCTTTCGGCCAGCCATTCTCAAGCGACTGCACTGTATTGTTGAATCAACGACTAATACATCTCACATGAAATCACAGCGATATCAGACGGATTGACACTTACATGGTAGCAAACAAAAGAGCCTGTTAACATCTAATGAACAACACAATACTAACTAACATAATAGGAGGAATGTCAATGAAAAACCAAGCTCAAAGGTCATTCAACCAGTCATAGGTTGAAAGATCAAAACTGAATGACAATTACATAGGCCTACATTAAGACTAAGCCGCACAAAAAATTGACCAATAAGCAAGACAAAAGTGATGAAAAAAAGCTGAATAAATAATGCAATACTGAATTCCAACGAATAATACTGAAAGAGTAATACTAAAAGCAAAGAATCACAATCACAAAGAGGAAATATAATAAAGTTATGGCAAAATAAATTCAAGAAAGAATCTACATAATACTTACTACTACTAAATAATACTGAACATGTAATACTATAAAGAGCTAGATAGTACTAATACTAGATGAAGAGATCGGCAAAAAAAATTATTCGTTGTAATTCAGTATTGCATTATTTATTCAGCTTTTTTCATCACTTTGGTCTTGATTATTGGTCAATTTTTTGTGTGGCTTAGTCTTAATGTAGGCCTATGTAATTGTCATTCAGTTTTGATCTTTCAACCTATGACTGGTTGAATGACCTTTGAGCTTGGTTTTTCATTGACATTCCTCCTATTATGTTAGTTAGTATTGTGTTGTTCATTAGATGTTAACAGGCTCTTTTGTTTGCTACCATGTAAGTGTCAATCCGTCTGATATCGCTGTGATTTCATGTGAGATGTATTAATCGTTGATTCAACAATACAGTGCAGTCGCTTGAGAATGGCTGGCCGAAAGATCTCGCGGTAGAACAAAAAAGTCTTCTATCTGACTTGGGAAAGCTTCCACTCTATATAATTACAAATAAATTCCCTATGTTTGAAACGTTACGTTCCACCTATGGAGGCAGGTGTGTGGTCATCTTTCGAAAATTGTTACAAGAAGATAAACTGATTATTAGACAGCGATACAAGATGGATTTTCTGTGTATGTGTTTCAGGAGCAGTATCATGCCGCGTTCTCTTCGCTTTCGTTTGCCTGATTCTCATAATTTTGATCTATCATTAAGAAGATCGGTGGTGAAACGCATTTTGAGGAAGGAAATCGAAATTCTAAAGAGATACAGCGCTCAATTGACCAATTCCTTTTCATTGAGGAAGCTGTGTCTTTTTGATATGGTCAACGATGAACCTCTGGCAGAAGTCGTGAAGAATTTTCTGGCCCAGTGTTCTACTTGTTTCGCAAAGAAGTGTTCGGATCATTTTAGTGATTTAAAACGTCGCCTCTGGATCGAGAATGGGCTTCAGGATTCCCAATCCTGTAATTTCAGGTCTGACCGGAATTTTGATGGTGTCAAGAATTTGAGTTCGGTTTCACTTACGAATGATCAGCTAAGTGTGTTGGATAAAGGATTGAACTTCGCAGTGACGCCGAAATCTATTCCCAAAATGGAGATTGCTGCGTTTGTTGAGAATGCGACTCATACCCTCCGAGAAGAGGATAAGATTTTCGTAAAACGACGAGTATCTGACATTTTAAAGAAAAGTTCAATCCCCAGATCTAACATTACGCAAGGAGAGAAGCAAGCTATTTCTCAGTTGAGAAGCAACAAGGACATAATTATTTTATCGGCTGATAAAGGAAATTTAACAGTGGTCCTTGATAAACGTGATTACTTGGAGAAACTGAACTTTCTGATTGAAAGCGGCCCATATGAATTGGTGACAAAGGATCCTGGTTCTAAGTATAGAAAGGAAGTGCATGACATTCTTTCTTTTGTATCACAAGACTGTCGTATGGAACGTAAGGAGGTTCTGCGTTTGTGCCCGACTTTCTTTCAGACACCTCATCTATTTGAACTACCTAAAGTACATAAGGATGGTGTTCCTTTGCGCCCAATAATTAGTATGGTTGGCTGTTTATTTGCTCCATTGTCTCGTTATTTGGCAGACGTATTCAAGCCTTTCTCAACTCAAGGTTCTTCTTATCTGCGAAACTCAGAGGATTTTGTACAAAAAGTATCAAGAGTGGAGAATATACATGAAGGTCAAATCCTCAGTTTTGATGTAAACTCTTTGTTTACGAATGTTCCGATTTCTGAGACACTTGTAATTCTACGAGGGCTGTTAACTGGTGATCCTTCTCTTGCCATGAGAACTAAACTCAGCATTGATGAGTTGCTGCGATTGACTGAGTTAGTTTTGAAATGTGCTTATTTCCAACATGAGAATATGTTGTTCATTCAGAAAGAAGGAGTAAGCATGGGAAGCAACCTCGGTCCGGTGGTGGCCAACATCTACATGACTTACTTTGAAGAAGAACTACTCTTGCAAGCGGCCTCGAATAATATTCCTACTCCGGCAGTGTGGTACCGCTACGTTGACGATGTCTTTTTACAGTGGAGAAATAGTGAAGAAGAGTTGGAGAGGTTTTTCCAATTTGCGAACACCTTACGTGAAAGCATAACATTTTCCGTCGAAAAGGAAGATCAACGTCGATTGCCCTTTTTGGATGTATTGATCGATTTGTCAAACGACACTGTGCGGTTTTCAGTTTATAGAAAGCCTACTCACTCCGACCGTTACCTCCGCCGTGACTCTTGCCATCCTCGTGGGACATTCCGGAGCATTACACGCTCTCTTACTACTCGAGCAGAGCGTGTCTGTTCGGTTGATGCTCGTGAAGGTGAACTGGTGCATATAAACAAGGCCCTACAAGAGAGTGGTTACTCGGAAGCCGAGATCAACAGGTTCTCTTATCGTCCAGAAAATCTGATTGATCAAGAAAGTCCTGCTGAGCCGCTACATTCTGGCGTTTCTCTCCCTTACGTTCCCAAGGTCACGGAGAAGATCGTCAGTGTTTTGCACAATGTGGGTGTTCAAGTGGCATCAAGACCGGTCCAGACTCTACGATCGCTTCTGGTAAAGAAAAGACCAGCACCACCTCTACAGCTCGGTGTTGTTTACTCCTTAGAGTGTGCTGACTGCGAATGGAAGTATGTGGGTGAGACACAGAGGCCAATTGAGGAGAGAAAGAAGGAGCATAAGCGTGCGGTCCGCAACATCGATGTACAGAGGTCAGAGGTGGCGAAGCATGTGCA
The DNA here is from genome assembly GCA_907163375.1 of Prostheceraeus crozeri. Classification (NCBI taxonomy): domain Eukaryota; kingdom Metazoa; phylum Platyhelminthes; order Polycladida; family Euryleptidae; genus Prostheceraeus; species Prostheceraeus crozeri. The sequence goes on along the minus strand of CAJQUW010011803.1, from coordinate 124,998 downwards.
CCAGCATCAACATCGTTTAGACTTTGAAGGTCTTCGCGTAATAGACCGTGAAGAGAACTGGCGCAAACGGGTTACAAAGGAGGCTCTGTGGACCAGGCGCCTTGGCAGCAGTAACAAAACGAAGTGTGACGTCAGTGCCAGCTGGGACAGACTGTTTTAAGTTTCACCACCAGTTGTTTATTCATTTATTTGTTTTTTTTAATTATTATTATTATTTTTTTATTTTTTTTTGCCGATCTCTTCATCTAGTATTAGTATTATCTAGCTCTTTATAGTATTACATGTTCAGTATTATTTAGTAGTAGTAAGTATTATGTAGATTCTTTCTTGAATTTATTTTGCCATAACTTTATTATATTTCCTCTTTGTGATTGTGATTCTTTGCTTTTAGTATTACTCTTTCAGTATTATTCGTTGGAATTCAGTATTGCATTATTTATTCAGCTTTTTTTCATCACTTTTGTCTTGCTTATTGGTCAATTTTTTGTGCGGCTTAGCCTTAATGTAGGCCTATGTAATTGTCATTCAGTTTTGATCTTTCAACCTATGACTGGTTGAATGACCTTTGAGCTTGGTTTTTCATTGACATTCCTCCTATTATGTTAGTTAGTATTGTGTTGTTCATTAGATGTTAACAGGCTCTTTTGTTTGCTACCATGTAAGTGCCAATCCGTCCGATATCGCTGTGATTTCATGTGAGATGTATTAATCGTTGATTCAACAATACAGTGCAGTCGCTTGAGAATGGCTGGCCTACGATGTAGGCCGAAAGCTCTCGCGGTAGAACAAAAAAAGTCTTCTATCTGACTTGGGAAAGCTTCCACTCTATATAATTACAAATAAATTCCCTATGTTTGAAATGTCAGGAAATGACCTCTTGAACAGACCTGGAAGCGGACCCGGGCTAGAAAAATTCTGTAAGCACCAGAGCCCGGACTTGAAATATCTAGTACCCGGGCCGATATTCATTATGTATGAAATTAGAAAAATCTTCCTTATTTGATCATTTAATTTCTCTGAATCACTTTCACATGGTGACTTATCAACCTTATTCTTAAGCAGAAAAATGAAGTAACTAACTGAAGCACCCGCCTACAATATTTATCTCATTATTGGTTAATTGATAAAATATGCGGAGCATCATGACAGCAAAGCCAGAAATTTCGAGCATTTTTGATTAAAAAATAAAAAGGATAGTTAATAATATTTCTTGATACACAATGTTTCTTGCTTTCCATCTTCTGCGTAACATGAACACGAAGTCCTTGCTTTCTTTTCTTGATGCGACAACATACAACATCCGATTCAAGAACGCTGACTTGGAAAGATGCAAGCCAACCATGCTTAATGCTTGACCTTGAGTGAGGCTTTTAAACTTACATGTAATTGTTGTTGCAAGGATTGGTCAAATAGGAAATTGACTTCTTTAAAAAAACGATTGCGTGGTCGGATGATGAAATGATAGCGACAATATCTGTAAGAATTATGCGCGTCCGTCTGACGGCAAAACGGATCCAATTAAATAGCAAACTTGACATTGAGCTCGAAAATTTGGGTTAAAAGCTGGAGATCTTATTTCTTTGCATCCAAAGGACGTTATCTGAAGATTACAGCAGTGCTTCCGAATGCTACTCGTCGATAGCTCAGTTGGTAAAGTGCTGGCCTAGAATGCCACAGGTCAGTGGTTCAAATCCACCAAGACGCACTTTCTGTCTATAAAATGATCACTGCAGGTATCTTCAAAGACTAAGTCCCCACTTCAAGATATAATGCTGCCTCTGGACTATTGATATCATGGTATTAGTAGTTTCACTTGATGGTTAATGCTATGTTGTCTTGGTAGATGAAGCCATGGATTGGATTGCGTAGAATATTCAATGAAGCACAATTGCTTACAGAAGGTGCTGGGGAGATAGCTCAGTGGGTAGAGCAGTAGCCTGGAATGACAAAGGTCAGTTGATCAAATCCACCAAGACACGGAATCATTTTCAGTCTTTGAAATTTAAAAATGCTCGGAATGAAGAGTTGATTGATGCAATAACTGGTTAATTAATTCGGGTGGCTGTGGAAAGTCGTCAATTTTATGCTTGCCTGAAAAACAGCACAACGAATTTTTGTCTCATGGGCAAATTTTGTTGCTTGGCAAACTGTACATACATTATCCACATTACCTATCGATGGCTGAGACTCAAAATTTCCTATATGATATCGTAGTCCTATTGGCTTGTCGAAATTTCGAGCAATGTTGGTGTTTCATCTAAATCCGGAGCCGATAGATTTCGCTATACTTTCGCAAATTGCTAGGGATACCGTTCTCTGGCATTTCCCAAAAATTACAAATCAGAAGTATAATTTGATTATATCATTATTTCGGTGCGAATAATATCAATAAGTGAGAAAATGCATATGTCAAATCATTAAAATTAGAAGACGCATGTGTTTTTTCTAAAATATTGCAAAATTATACTGCTCTCAAAAGCTACATTACGAATGTGTGGACAAATAATACATAATTCAGGTAAATATATTTTCGAAAAAACAACACTTGTGATCGTAAAACAGTTGAATTTTCGCGAGCTTTCGACCGCTCTCTGCTGTCTTAATCATGCAAAGTGAATTTTGCGTGTACAAACTGAGCATGCATTCAAGACTGACTACATCTCGTCACGTGACATAAAATTAAAGGTTTGCACCTTAACAGTTGAGGTTAAGTTAAAACCAAATGTCATGATGATACTACTTGTGAATATAAATGCAGGAGTGTCACAAAGTAATGTCTACATGTTTCCTACTAATCAATGCAAATAAGTAATATGAATAAATATTATTAAAAGGTAAAACAAAGAAATAAGTGGAACTGATAGCCACCATCTCGGTTGTAAATCGTGTCACGATTTGAGTGGATGTAGATTGCCTTCTTGATTTTTCTGCGATGCATGTTGGACTCAGTAGAAATGACTTCTGTTTTTTCGAAAATATATTTACCTGAATTATGAGCATCCCACTTGGAAATACGAGTATATTTGGCTATAACAAATAATACATTTCGAAAATTTAATCAAACAGCTTTCAGGAAATTTACAATTTACAATCGTTGTTTTCAATAGCTGGTTTTGAATACACACTGTAAAGTTAATGTCATGGCTAATTCTTCAAACAAATCTTTAATTTTTAAGTTTTCACAGCAAAAGTGAAGATAAAAAAATCTTTGAATTTTTCTAGATGATTGATATCTAGGCCTAATATTTGTGTCATTACTGTCTACTATTGTCGGAATTTTGAAAATAATATGCCGGGGTTGTCAGTTATTCTGGGGTTGTCAGTTATTTATATTGATAAATATCGGCATGCGACGGAATAGTTATAAATATGCTTCCTGAAACAGAAACAACAATCGATAGACCATTAGTAAATAACATTTCTCTGGAATTTTGGTAAAAAGAGTCGACTGAATATCTAGTCACAACTTTTGACTTATTGACCTTACTTTTCAAATAGGCTTCATGTCTTCAGTGCAATTCGTTTTCCTCGCTATAACCTAAATATAACTTACAGCAATGTCAGTAATCCGCACATCAAAGATCCAAATTATCTGTGATAAACGCGTTAAGCATGTGCAACATGTGAAAAACAACAAATGAAAATTCACTATGTGTTAAATGTTTAAAAGTTCATCTTGCTGCTCAACAGTTGTCAATCTACTTACAGATGGTACATTGATAAAGCATTCGATCAAGTATCCAACATTTACATTTTTAGAATGATTCTTACGGCGATCACACTCAACTAGTGTAATTGATGTCTTCATTAAGGATATCAAGGCGTGCAAAACGATGAAATTTCTTACCCAGCCCAGATACAAAATTCGGAGTCGATGCGGGCCCGGACTGGGCTCGGGTTGAGGGCATACGTGCCCGGGCCGGGTCCGGGCTGAAAAAAGCGACACGGTTCCAGCACTGCTCTACAATTAGTGCTTTTCAGCTGATAAGAGAAAAAACTTAAAATATTTGATTTTTGCCAAAATCTTCTATATGCGTTCCATTGGATTAACATGTGTTTTTCCTTGATCCTGTCTGACAAGAAGATGAACCAGGTAGAGCTCGGCAGAAGCGCTGATTCGTAGTAGGCATAGGGTGTACATTATTCTGTGAAAGTCTCATTTTCGGCCTCTTTCCCTACAGAACCTCGCTCTGTCTGTCGGACTACGGTATTTGCTTATAATTTAATCAACGAAAATATATGAACATGAAAAATGAAGAAAAAATAAACTTGTTGTGGGTGATTTTAGTCATTTATTTATTCACTTGGAGAATTTTGGTGAGGAAAATTTTAGTTAATTTATTTAGGGACTTTTCATTTATCTAAATTAACAACTTAAGTCTATTCAACTATAAAGCCATCACAATAAAATTATCTGCCTAAGATGTCGATGTCTATAATTGTCGCATAATATCTATTAGATCACAGCTTTTTTTGCAACAAATGATTCTAATAGTTGCTTGTAGTCAATATGATTAATAGAAGGTGAAAACTTGTCCATCGGTGCTGGGTTCCGGCGTGCATTCTTTTCCTTGTTCGCAGTCGGCATGTTGTTTTCGACGCAAATTGAAATACAACAGCCAAATTCTGCAGCGACCTTAGAATGCATTTTGTCCTGTGAAGGTTCACGACATCACGCTTGCATTTCTGACTGTCTACAGGTCGAGAGTGCAAGCTTCAGCACGCGAATTCATTCTTTCCATTTATACTTTTTTTAAATTTAAATTTGAAGTTAGTTCATTGATGTACAGAAGTGTAATGGCAACTCTCGGTTTTCATGAAATCTTTGGGTGAGATTGTCTTCATTCATGCCCTGACGCACGCGCAGTGGACTGACTTAAGGATAGTATTGATCATGACAAAGCAGACCACCTGACGCATTTAACGATTTTTTTACAAGATGATCTCATTAATCAAATACACATTATTAAATACATACATATTTGAAGACTGACATCTTCAAGCATTTCGGAAACTCTCAATTCGGATACCGACTGAAAAGTTTAGGGACATGTGCTACAAAATTTGCCACAAAAGAAAGAAGGTAACTGCTGCAAAAGAACCCAGCGACTTTGAGAAAGGATTTGACAAATTTTGACGCAACATTCTTTTGCAAGAGCTGAAATGAGGAATTCTGTATGTCTTCTTTTCTATTTTTGTGCGCAAGTGTTTCCACAGAGGAGATCCCAGAGAGTTAGATGCATGAATGAATTCAGTGATATCAATGCTGTGACTAGTGGAATTCCTCATGGCTTCTCAGTTGGGCCTACTTTATTCTACTTCTGGCTTCTATGCTCCTGACCTCGATGCATGCATTCCCACCAACATTGAAACTTAACTCATCAGTTTCTAGAAAGAAATATGCTTTTCAGATAAATATACATGTATATTTCAGACTCATTGAAAGTCATCATAACATATCTTCGGAGTAGTAAGCATCAATTTACAGGTAGCAATTCGGAAGAAATGTTAATTGATTATACAGGAAAACATGATTCATATTCATGATAGCACATTGTGATCAATCAATTAAGCAACCTTACATATGCAGTTACAAATGGTGTGAGCATCAAGAGAGTTCCAACAGTACTTGACAAGGGTTGAATCAGTCGTACTGTACCAGTGAACTTGGGGGTATAACATGCTCATCATCACATCATCACACTAAGCTTCATTGAATACGGCAGTTTCGTGGGATTCGAAGAATCTTGATTTGACGCATTCGAAGACACTCAAATATGCCACAGGTGCAGTATGAAGAAGTTGATGTCCGGCAAACCTATCTATGAGCTATTTTTGAGCACGATTTTGTTCTAAATGGTTCCCCTTCATATCAGATGGAATCAAAGGAAAACACATGTTAATCCAATGGGACGCAGATTCAGTTTTTGGTTGTGATGAAATGTTTTCCCTGATTAGGCAAAAAGTAGTAAGCCTAGAGTCATAATATTTAACATGAAATGTCTTCTGGTCATCTCCTATCATGTTCATGCAAACCTGTCTGTGAAACTGAACACTTTCAGATTTGACAAACCTCCGAATGTTGGTGTCTTTTATCGACTCAATCGTTTCATTCTCTTTAGATATTCAAGTATGACCAATCCAAAAAATATTGTTCGTAAATCATCATATCATTTGTCAATAGCAAAACTCTCAAGGCATGCAATCGTTTACAAGAGAATTTTACGATGTTTTCAATATGTGAGTCCCACTTTAATTGTTACACTCTGACGTTGCATATGCAGCTACAGAATGGAATTTCACTTGCATTGACATGAAGCGATAAACCGCATACAGCTCTCTGTATGGGACATGTAGTGGCTGCATTTCACTTGCAACAACAGTTACGAATTAATTCTTTGTCTTGTTTGATACTAGATGTAAATCAATGAAAGTGATATTCAATCAGATCACTGCAGTCGTTCTAATCAGTCGTTCTGATTAGATGAATGTCCAGCAAATTCAACTCACTATCTGCAATATAAGTCCTGGATATCCATGTCACACCTTATCTGAGGTACTACGAACTATGGAGGCGTCTAGATTTTCAATAGTATCAAGTCAGCAAATAGAAGATGTGGTGAAGAATACCAAGTCTAAGAACACAGAACGCAACAGTACTTGGTGCATGCGACTGTATACTGATTGGGCTACATGGAGGAACTCTGAAACTGATCAAACTGTTCCACTGCTGGATGAACTACCCACTGCTTCGTCAAATAAGTTGTCACGTACTCTAAAGCATTTTATCTTCGAAATTAGGCGGCAAAATGCATCTGAATATCCAGCCAACACGATCTATAACATTGTTTGCGGTTTGGCAAGATTCATCAAGAACGAGAGCCATGGACGCAATATCCTGGACAAGGAAGATCCCGAGTTCAAGTCATTTGTTGACAATCTTGACGGACGAATGCGACATCTGACCGCACGGGGTGTTGGAGCTTCTCAAAGAAGGGCAGATCCAGTGTCGATCAATGATGAACTGACAATCTGGGAAAAGAATGCTTTTTCGCTGACGGATTCATATGGTCTACTTCGCGCAGTGTACTTTTACAATTCAAAAGCCTTCGGTCTCAGGGCTGCCGATGAACACCGACAAATGCAACTGGAGCAACTATCGTTCGGAGAGGACTCCGACGGAAAGTTTGTAGAATTCAGTGGTCGAAATAACAGTCTACCACGGAGGGATACAGGACCGGAAGATCAGTAACAAACTGATTCGTCAGTACGATACTACAGATAACCCGCGCTTAATATACAAAATAGTCGACGTAGTGGTGCATTCTACAGGCGTCCTCTAAAGAACATTGTCAGCGCTTCTCCTCGTTTCGCTATGACACCAGTTGGCATTAACAGCATCAGAAAATTGCTTCCAACTACAGCCTCCATTGCCGGAATCCATGCCAACATAACAGGCCATTCAGGAAAAGTAACCTGCGCGACAAGGTTGTTCCGACAAAATGTAGATGAACAATTAATAATGTCAAGAACAGGTCAGAAGTAGTGCTGTCCGAGCATACAAACGAAAAGGCCATGATCAAGAGAAATTGCTGAGTACTTACCTGGAATCACCTCCTCCAAAGAAATGCATTGAACATTTTCACACACAACCCGAAATCGATGACTTTAATAATGCTGCGGAATTTGATTAATGAATAAATTTAATACTTCTGGAATTGTTTTTTCTTAATTTAGTATAAGAAAACACCACGAGTTATTACAATATTTGCGCGACTTTATAACGGGTAGTGTAATTAGCAGTTATCAGTACAAGTACAGAATTCTATTATATAGGCCTCTACTATTTCTGTGTTTATTAATTTATTAGGAAAATTTAATTGCTACAGAATTCGAACCGATTTTCACTAGGTTAAGGCCTGACTGACACATAGAAATGCAGAAGTGTTGCGATAAATCACTTGTCACTACACTAACCCACCGGAGTGGTAACAATTCGGTTGCAACCATAGAAATTGATAACAATAAAACCTCTAGAATGGAAGTAAAGCTTCATGCAATGCACAATAGTGGCACCAAAATCGCACGCATTTTCACTTAGATACACTTGTCAACGGCTGTATGATTGGGTTAGAATCAATCACATGTGCGATTCTAAGCTTTTCATTGGTGGTTCATGCCCCAACTTAGTTCCCCTGGATGTGCCGCGACCTTGAGTCAATTTCCATTCTAGTCAACTTCAGATAAACAACAATCTATTTCTATGGTTGCAACACTCTTGTCGCGATCTCGGGCTTCGCCCTCGATCGGACACTCGTGGTGCAACCTTTAATTAACTGCTTATTGTTATGCCGAGGATTCAGGCTTCAATGACAGTATCCATGTTGTAGATGATCACAGCCAATGCATCACTCGATTTGATAATCAAAAGGATCTTACTTTTGATGACATTGATGACATTAATAATTAGATCATTTTCTTTGGACCATGATATCAAGTTGTTACCTCGGGTGTCCAATAAGTTTTGAGACTATGCGTGTAGTTTCTCTTTGCATGAGCATTAGCAACCAATAAAAACGTAGTATTTATGCACTAGCGTACTATCGATTTTCCGATATCGTTTCGAGCCAAATTACGCCCGCTTTAAGCATTCAGTGCTATCCGAGCAGAAGTTTCTTTTCTTTGTGCAACGTGTCGTCAGATTCAACGCTAAAGACTGAAATTGTTTTCTCTTCCACACATGTCTGCCAACAAAGATCACTACCGATTTTATGCTTACACCCGAGGGAGATTAGGCATAAGTGGTCAAAGAATATTTGAGGAGCTCCATCAGGTTTATGGAGAAGACGCCCCTAGCCGAGCAACTGTTTTTCGGTGAGTTTACTTTCAGCCATCGGTGGACCATCAAGGCCAGAGTCTCACTTTTGGAGATGCAGCCAGAAGTGGTCGTCCTTCGTCGGTGCGAGTACCGGAAGTGGTGAATGTCCTACGTGAGTTAGTCGAAGATGACCCCAAAATATCGACAAGAGAGATATCCGAATGGCTTGATGTCCCCAAATCATCTGCACACAAAATCTTGACCGAAGATCTCTCACTTCGTTGTGTGACCTCTGTTTGGGTTCCACATGAGCTTTCAAATAAACACAAAGTACTTCTTGTGAATTGTGCGAAGAACTTCTGTAAAGTTTTCCATCGTGAAGGCCTAAACACCATGTTCAATAAACTCAGTGTAAGATGAAACGTGGATACGTTTCAAAGGAGAGTGTCGGAAGTCCCGCAACAAATGCTGGTTGAGGAAGAAGCAGGATCGACCTCAGGTGGTCAAATCCAGCATTTCGAACGAGAAAACACTTCTTCTTGCTGCCTTCACACCAAACAAGTGCTTTTGCTTCGACACAACTGCCCCTCGAGAGACCATTGATTCTCAGCGCATTATTGACTTTGTTCGTCACACTGGTGACTTGTGGCGGTTCCTTCGTTCAAAGCCTATCCGACTCAACGAGCTGCTTTGGCAGTGGAACAATACTCGTCCCCACACTTCGGCTGTGGTACGTGAGTACAAGGAGAAGCGAGATGTCACTCTTCTTTTCCAACCACCCTACAATCCAGACTTCAACCTCTGTGCCAGGTTTCTGTTCACTTGGTTGGAGAGGGACATGGAAAATCGAATTTTTGTGGACCACCTCCAAGTCAAAGAGGCACAAAAGTGGGCACGGTCACTCAACGAAGATGACCTCCACAATGAGGTACATCGACTTCTGGATCACTGGCAAGCTGTGATTGATGTAGGAGGTTCATATGTAACTTAATGAATATATTTTTTAATCATTGTAAATAAATTTGTTTTTAATAGAAAAAAATCTCAAAACTTATTGGACACCCGAAGTACATACACTCATTGCTCGAGAGTCATTGCCATCAGATTTGCAAATTTGAACAGCAATGGTTGTATCATCGATATATTTCGTGAGCAATGACGAGTCGTGTGCATGTTGATGATCACCTACAATAATGTAATGCAGAGCCGGTCCGAGAAAAACCTTGTGGTATCCCTGAGGCAACCAGCATTAGGTTGCAAACAACGTCATGGAATGCGTCTGGGAAATTCAATTCTTGAAGACGTTGAATGAATAATGCGACGGCTTAATGCATTAAGTGCCTTTGAAAATTCGTAAATTAGGAGCAAACGTTGTCTTATCTTAAATTAACTACATAACTGCATAAAGTTGATCAAACTGATGAGTGCGTACGTTGTGGAGGAATTCTCGTCTTGCCCAAATTGATGTCATTCTTCGAAACCGTTGATACCGATGCTTGAATATCATACGAACGTTTCTAGGATCTTAGATGGAAATAATAGTAGCGATATTAGACGCAAATTTTCCGTGGCATAGGGTTCGATGATTTGGGGAGAGGAAAAATATGACTTAATTTCCAAAGTTTAAGAAATTTTCTTTCTTGAATTGGCAAGTTAAGCAAGTGCGCTAGAAAACCGTGCAAACACACATACTGCAGCATTGTGCACTTTCGTAGAATTTAGTACCCTTTTGGTCACTACCAGATGCTTTGTTGGGGTTTAGAACTGCGTTTTGCTTGATCAACTGTAATGACCAGATCACATGTGTTTTCTGACACATTTGTGCAGATGGAAATATCTCTTGAACGGGTGAAATAACTGCCAAAATTTGCGTTGATGTCTTCTTCAGCCTCTTTTAAAGACGAAAAATTCGCGTATAAGGATGGCTTTAAAAAATAAGTGTAAGGAAGGAAGTGGCTTTGGTGCCGAGTGAGGTGTTGATTTCACTGTACAAGAATCTCTTGAAATGAGAACTGCTCTTCTAGACCAACTCAATTTAATTTTTTTTCAAACGCTTATCTGGCCTTTTCTTTCCAATAATAATTGCAGGCGTTAAATTTTTCGTCCGGTAAGGCATTCCGACAACTATTTATCATTGATTCTACATAGCAAGTTGAAATTGTCTGTATTCTGTATAGCAATATTGAAAGACTAAGTAGTTCCATACAGCTACATCTTCCAACACAAGGCTGACATTCAATTATCATTATTAAACATTTTGATCTTATAAAAACCGAAATATACAGTACATAAAATTGTTTCTGATAAGCTAGTCCAGTTGAAATCACAGATCTGTCAAATGTCAATTGAAAAAGTCAAATCTTCGAAGTTCATGTTTGAAATAGTTGACGTCAACAGCTAATTTGTCTATCTATCATTGATAATTTCCTTCATTCTTGCCATTCCAGAAAAATACTTAATTGCAATTTGGCGTTGATGATTGTGCTTGATACAAATCATAGTGGAGTTTGCTGCAGTCACTGTCTGAGGTTATTAGCTTTCGTTGACATTTCCAAAGTTATTAATCACTTTGCTCTAGCAGCTTGCCGACTTGACAGATTGGATGTTTTTATTGTAAAAAATGGCACAAATTCGAATTTGATAGTGTTATAGCAATGAATAATCGTTTAACATTAATACAGATATTTGATGATCGATCACCTGAGATGACAACAAATTTGTCCGTGCACTCATCAATAATCTCAAACTCAGTTCTGCCATGACTAAATGGATCAATTCAACAACAGATACAAATTGATAGAAAGCAGAGGCTGTTTTTAGTTTGAAGATATGAATCTTATCATGTGCTGCCTCAGCACGGTCAATACCATTGAGTGTGGTCAAAAATATAGACCACAAAATCCGGAGTATCCTCGAAATTATTGCTGAATGATGTTCAAGAGATACCCATTGGAGTACACACAGAAGTCAGTCTTAGCTGCGGTTCTGGCTAGTGATAGCTAACCTTATGACATGGGATGGCGGCGAACAGGAGGTGATTCTTCATCTTTCAGAAAACAGTGTTGTGCTATCCTTGTATATTGTGTTGGCAGTAAAAGAAACCTTGTGACAGCCATTCTATGATCGGTTTCTGTGAGCATCACGAAAGTTAATGTTGTTTACTGCTATTTATAAAGTCCCAAATGAGTACTAGAAAGCGTTGAACCTGAGTACTGACTACGACTAAGAAATGAGTCCCAAATTCTGGTACTCTTTGAGTGAGAACGTATCAGTACTCATTTTAGAACTCTTTGGTTTCGAAAGCACAGTACTCAATTCGTACTCATTTTGACACTCATTTAATGAGTTGCATAGAAATAGCACTTCCACCAGTCGATAAATGCCATACGGCATAATCCGCAGCATCTCAGATGCACATCCATCTATAAGAACAGCAGTGGCAATTAAAAATGAATACATTTGGATCAATTAAATCATATTCATCTTGATGAAAATAATTGAAAACAGAATGTATTAAATTACAGTCATGATAAAAGAAGAATAACATATGATCTTAAGAAGAGGAAATATGTAGACTTCATACAAGGGTTTCTATAGTACAGAATAAGTCAACTAATATAGTCAGATACAGTCAGCAAGTCCTAAAAGTATCAATAGTGAAATCAAAACAACGTAGAATTCATATGCCATATCTTTGAACTTTTTTGCAAATTTGCACCTTACCGTTCACAATTATATAAATGACAATTCACATAAATATGCCAAAGGAAGTCAAAACATGTCAACGCGGAGAATATGCAAATCGGTTGATTGGATTTTATAATCATCTTCATTGAAGTGAAAAGAACATAACTTTGCATGGATTCAATCAAAACTCTAACAACTTTTCTGGCACGCATCATACGGTAGGGAACCGATAAATCTCTACCAATTGTCAGTGATTTGCTAGACACAAACAACTCACTATCTTACACTATCTGTGAGCGGTCGCCGTAGGTCAACACTTTACCACTATTATCCTTGGTATTTATCATGCACATAATTATGTATAATATGGGGCCTATGCAAGAGAAATAGTGGCGGCTATACAGATATCAATCAGCGGTTCGTAATATGAAAGCATGCAAAGGTGAATTCAAAGCTGACATTCATGAATAACGTGATTCGGCCTGTGAATGTTATCTACACTGAGAAGCAAAGTGGTCTGTATTGAAGGGTCTGAAGGGTTCATATCCATAGGTCCGGAGAGTCACTATATAGGGACCATGACATCCGTATTTTACAAGGGTCCGCTATGCTACTGGAGGCTATGCTACTCCCCTTTGAAGTTCCGAAAAAGTATGCTTCCTCATAGGGACTTATGGAGATTCCAATTTTTAGGCATTTAAATCAGCTCTAAACTATTCGTGCTCATTACACTGCCTTCATCATATTATTCCCTGTGTTGTTCAACCACTCCTTCCTTATGAGATGTGACTGACTATCACTTGATTGATGTGTAAATTTAAATGAAATTTCTTTCAAGATGCTTAACACTAAGGATTTCAATTAAAAAAGAAAAATGAATTTTTTCTTAGATTGTCCGGTTTCTTATAATTATTTAATAACAATTTTTTTCCAGACATACATGGATCACAGTTGTTTCTATCCATCAGTTCCGTTTTCGAAGGAAACATTTTGGTATATGAGAAATTTAATCATAATATTGCTTGGTTGGTAAACATAATACTGGGTTGGTACAACGTAATTGATCAGGCCCATGTTCCTTATTGTAAAGTAGTTGAAGATCTTGGGCGTCACTGGGATGATTGTCCTACCTGGGTTGGCCATTTTCACAATATTTTCAAAGTTTTCTCTAGAAGATCGCACAGGTTAAAGATTCTTGGCAGTATACTCAACAATGACGGACAATGGTTTATGTTTGGAAGTGCAATCCAAAGTGATCGTTCATGTATTGCTCATGCTCATTTGGCATGTTGGACCATGAATCTTTATGCATATACATAATCTTTTCACAGTTTCCATGAAGATCGTTTGGCTACCATTAGATCCTTCTTTTGTAGACGTTAAACGGAAAATCACACCATGTCGTCTTGCACCGCGCTTTGATAGTAAGAGACTTAACATACCATTTCGCAGAGCATTCTTGAGAGAAAATTGCAATTGTAGTCATGTCAACGCAAAACGTGACTTATCAATGACTCAAACAACCGAGGTTGAGTGTTTGTGTCTGGTTGTGTCGGAAACTCTCTGCATGACAAATACCTGTAGAAAGCTACAAATTCAATAGTTTTGATACATGGAATCAGGTCCGGTTGGATTGGAGACAGGCCGGGCCGCCGATTTTCAAGATAATTTGTGCTTGAAGTCATGCTACACTTGAGATTTCTTTGTACTGCATTCACAATCGAATTTGATTTGATCGGATTGCAATCATGACGAGCGCTAACATCAATAGACATTGCTGGTTATGAGCTTCCTGACACAAGCATTCGCACCCGCATGTGCTCGCATTATGGGCAAATAGACAATGAACAAGCATGTATGTGCGTTTCAACAATTGTCGTTCTAAATTTTACTAAAGGTATGTGTCATATACCATCTGTCACATGGAATAGGCTTCTTATCATGTGTCGAAATTCCAAAATAAAATGGAGGCCTAGAATAGCTACCAACAATTGTATACATGTGCGGTAACATACATTATGTTTTAAGGAAATCAACATGATCGTTGTAGAATCATCATTAATAGGAGCTTCGGTATTGGGATTCTCCCGGATTTAGGTGATTATTGCCGGTTGTACCATCATCTCAAGTATTTCCGGCAGCAATTCTCATTTAATTCTCTTACGGTGTATATTTAGCCTTAGTTATTGATTGAGGTAATTACTTATTCGTCGTTTGGGGTATTATTATTCGTAATAATGACCATAATGTCACAGGTAATTCTTTACCTTTAAACAGAGAGCTGAATATTCGAGTACTATATGTAGCTTTGAATTCAAAATAAAAAAGTTCATGGTGGCGTGGAGATCCAATAGAGTCCATTGAGTTGAAAATGAGTCTGGATTGAAAAGTCTCATATGTACAAGGTCCTGAAAGTGCATGAGCTCTGCTGGTAATGAAACATGACAACCCTAATTATACAATTCAATAATGACGGAAATGATTTTCCACTACCACATAAGATCCTCAGTTACTTGCTTCCTCGCCGATTTGATTTCTTCACCATATTCAGACTTCTCTATTTAATCCAATGGCGTCGATCATAATCACAATATTTTTCATGAGCATTCGAAAAAGGGCTTAACCGAATTCCCTCAGTAGAACCTGGCTTTGATATTTGGGAAAGCACTGATCGTACATGAAAGATGAAATACAAATATCTCATAAAAGCACTTTTTCAAGCTTTGACAAGACGAAGCAAGAATATCGCTCTTAATGGCGGAACTTTTATCTGAAAATCTCATCTTAATAATGATAATACCCAGAGCATTTTTTAATGGTCACAAGCGCATTTCCATGTATATTAGGCTCAAGAGGCTCAACTCTGTCTCAAGAGAACGTTTTGATCAAACAGCGCGATCTGAAAAGAAGGACGAATTTACATAATCCAAAGTGAACGAAGATTTATTCCAAGTCATGAGGAAAGTCAATCAGAGGACAAGTGTCGCGCTGCTAAGATACGCGACCCACTAGGAACTCTTCTAAACGCCACTTACTACGAAAACTAGTACCGCAACACCAAAATTAATGATAGGGAAATGAGAAAATTTCAGCGTCATGGCATGTGCCGCTATCAATTCAGTGGAATGAGGATTAACAATCATTAAATTTGAGATAAATCACCGATGCAGACATATTCTCATCAATTGTATAATCTCTCAACACACTGTAATATTTCAGATATTCTACCACTTCAGCTGTGAGCTTGATCCCTCCGGAAGTGACACAGTAAATACAGCTTGTTCAATCTACGTAAAGTTTCGTGGAGCTTCCGCACAAGCAGATTCTGACATATACAGTTATGGACAGAATGGATGCATCACCCTAAGAATTTTCCATTTTTGGCGATTTTCTTCTGTAAAATTGGTGAGGATAGCTGACTTAAAGAACACATTTGCGGTTCGCTGAACTGTGGCATCAACAAATCATGTGGCATTTTGGCGCACAGATATCAGTAAATGTATCAGCTGCTGTTTGCGAAAATCAAATCGCTCACCCAAAGACTTTCTATGAAATCTACAGCTTCTATCCTAGGATGCGTCGGCGCGAATTACGAATACCTAGTAAACAATTAGTTGGAAGAGGTCTTTCTGTGGCCAGTTTGAAACCCTCCCGACAATAGAAACCACTTCTATCTTCCAAGAATATAAGTAACAGCATCGCCCTCTGCAAAAAGTGCCGGCCATTCACTAAGGAAGAGTACTCGTATATAGCGTCGAGCGAGATCATCTAATGAATCTTTTGTAGCTCAATTCTCGGTCGTCACCCGACCCATGACAAAGGCAGCGATTATATATAATATGCACTATATATACAGGGTGAGTAAAAAAAACGTTATTTGAAGTTTGTGAAAAATCTATCTGAATTGTCATTCTGATTTCTTTCTCAAGTTGACTGATTGAATTTCTATGGTTTTATTTTCCATATCCAAGCACCAAATCAATGCTCTAAGTTCAAAAAATTCGAATTCATATCATCGAACGAATGGCTTCTGTACATAGTTTATACAAGTGTATGTACAAGTATTCATTTAGTGCTTTATTCATGCCAAACTATGATGGAAAGGAAGGCAAGGCTTGTTGCATGGGCGGTTACATTCAACAATGTGTCCGAAGCAAGGAGAAAATACATGGATGAATTTCATGAGGAAGCCCCGCCTCCACCGACAGTCCATCGTTGGATGAAGAAATTCCTTACGTATGGGGATATGAATAAGTGTCATATGAAATATATAATATAATATCATATATCATATAATATTATATATATCATATAATATGAAAAGTATCATCCCTATAAGCCAACCTTCGTCCAGGAACTCTCAGATGACGATCACGACCGACGTCTCGAATTCTGTCAATGGATCCTCAATTCCTCACTTCAGCATCCTCAATTCCATCTCCGAATAGTTTTTTTCCGACGAAGCTGTCTTTCATGTGAATGGAACTGTAAATAAGCACAATCTGCACTACTGGAGCACTGAGAACCCTAAAGCTTTCGTCGAAAAGCTTCATGACCGGAGATCTGTCACTGTATGGGCCATGATAGACCATACTGGAGTGCTGAGTTACGACATCAGTGAACTAACGATGAACAGCGATCGGTACTGCAATGTTCTGAAACAGCATGTTATTCCCTTCTTGCGACGAAACGAAAACCAGAGCAGATTCTATCAACAGGATGGAGCCCCTCCCCACTACAGCAACGCAAGTCGAAGAATCCTCGACGAAAATCTGACGGGTCGGTGGATTGGTCGAAGAGGACCAGTTGAGTGGCCACCCCGTTCTCCAGACCTTACTGTTTGCGACTTCTTCCTGTGGGGAGCGTTAAGAGACCGAGTGTATGCGCGACTGCCAAGAAATACGAGAGAACTGACAGCCTGCATTCGAGAGGAAATTACTTCTTTCACATCTAACGCCTGCATGAAGGCCTATGACTCATTTGTTCGACGATGCTCTCTTTGCATTCAGCAGGAAGGTGCTCAGTTTGAGTCGCTGTTGTAACCACAGCTTGTGAGGAGCAGCTTTTTCAATGTTCATAACCGCCTGTTGTTGCATTTTATTGTAACTTATAATAGATATCCCACAAAAGGTAAATAACGTTTTTTTTTACTCACCCTGTATATATATATTTTTTTTTGAAAGAAAAACAACTGTGTTTCTATCAACCGAACATGTTTTGGAATGTAATGATCATTCCATCTTCAGCGGTACAGGAATCCGATAAAACAACAGAAGTAAGCTTATATACAGATCAGCGTAAAATGCAAGAACCGATATCCATCAAATATGACGTGTAAAACTATGATGCTAAGTACAGGCGAAAAATGACGTCATGAAAATCACAAATTCAAGTGCAAGGGCACTGAGCCATTCCTTTCATTAGATAGCATATCGATATTTTCTTTCAGAAGAATAGACTCCAAGATAAGAGGATAGGCTGATGCACCGATAATAGAGAAATTTTCAACTTTAGGATCGTGCTCATGTAAAGAGATTTCAGTGGCTACGGGATAGGCTTTCAAATGCTCGCTGATTCGAGTGGCTAAGTGGCGCTTGGTTGCACCAATGTATCGCATTGGACAGCGATCACAAGTATACAAATATGTAACATTCGATTTCAAGCCAAACGAAATGCGATCTTTGTTATTGAAATGGTTCAAAACTTTATTGGTTTTGAAAGCCAAGTAAATTTTCACATTCTGCAATTTCTCATTCAACTCGTTTATGCGTCTTTTAAGTTGCTTATGTTTGCTATCTATGAAAGGGATGGACCAGTACACCTTATCCACTTCAGTAGTGGTTGAGGCATTTTGCGAATTTTCAAACTTGGTTACCACATTTCTTTTTATTTTGTCTATAAATTGCGAATCATAGCCGTATTTCAGAAACATTGATTTGATGCGTTCACACGCTATTCTGAAATTCTCTCTATTGGAGCAAATTCTGTATGCTCTCGAAAATAGGGAACGCATAGCAGCGATTTTATAAGTAGAGGGAGAACATGAAGAGGCAGGTATGTAGATACCTGTATTGGTTTCTTTAATGTGATGGCCAATATCAAATGCACCATCAAGAATGCTGACAGCAGTGTCAAGAAATATGAGACTCTCATTCTGGCCTAATTCCATCGTAAATTTTAAATTTTCCTCAACCGAATTGAGGAACTCGAAAAAATGCTTACAATCCTTTTCAGTGCGAAAGATCGGAAAGCAGTCATCTACATATCTAGTATAGAAAAGGGGAAGATGAGTAAGTTCTTAGTTATGATAAGTAGCATCATAGTTTTACACGTCATATTTGATGGATATCGGTTCTTGCATTTTACGCTGATCTGTATATAAGCTTACTTCTGTTGTTTTATCGGATTCCTGTACCGCTGAAGATGGAATGATCATTACATTCCAAAACATGTTCGGTTGATAGAAACACAGTTGTTTTTCTTTCAAAATATGTTCAAATTGGGCACGTTATGTCTGAATATATATATATATATATATATATATATATATATATATATATATATATATATATATATATATATATTTATCAAATCTCAACAGATGTAACCACCACGAGACATGTTTCGGCCTGTTGGGCCTCATCAGTCGTGGGTAGGTTTGAACCAGCGACGTTGGAGCTAGAGGACGTGCAAGCATACCCTCTAACCACAAGGCCACCGGACCATCTGTTGAGAGCGTGAATTAGCCAGGAAGGCACTGCTTTAACGCAGGCACGTGGAGGGCGGACTGCTTTCTGCAATCACTTAATACCGCATCCGAGATTGAGGCGCTTCACTCAGGCGCTACTCATTACATGTTTAGACAAGTAACCTGGCAATTGATAAATTTATCAAATCTCAACAGATGTAACCACCACGAGACATGTTACTTGTCTAAACATGTAATGAGTAGCGCCTGCGTGAAGCGCCTCAATCTCGGATGCGGTATTAAGTGAATGCAGAAAGCAGTCCGCCCTCCACGTGCCTGCGTTAAAGCAGGGCCTTCCTGGCTAATTCACGCTCTCAACAGATGGTCCAGTGGCCTTGTGGTTAGAGGGTATGCTTGCACGTCCTCTAGCTCCAACGTCGCTGGTTCAAACCTACCCACGACTGATGAGGCCCAACAGGCCGAAACATGTCTCGTGGTGGTTACATCTTTTGAGATTTCATAAATTTATCAGTTGCCAGGTTACTTGTCTAAATATATATATATATATATAAAGAGAAAAAGCAGGAAACGCAAACGTTAGGATAACGTAGACTCAATCATTTCATTTTCAGCTCGTGATATCTTTTGTCACGTACAGGTTTATCGGAGACGATGCGCTTAATACGATGCGCCAAATTATACGGAATATTATGGAGAATATGACGGGGATGGGCCGAATTGAATGGTACGAAATTCATTGTATCGGTTAGTTTACGGTAGATATCTATATGAATAGATTTTGAGTTGCAATCATACTTAACTTCGACATCCAGAAAATTCATACTTTTACTGTTCATACTTTTAGTGAATTTTATGGATGGATGTAAATTTTGATTGATGTCATAAAATTCATCAGCATCACCGTATTCACTTCTCCAAATAATCCAACAATCATCGAGATAGCGCAGCCAAGAGTGTTCAATATCATGAGCTACATTCGGATAAATCTCCCGAAGCTTCATGTACATTTGCATTTCCAAATATCCCATTACCAACGAAGCATAAGTTGGGGCAACTTTCGTGCCCATCGCAGTACCAGAAATTTGTAAAAATACTTCATCTTCAAATGAGAAATAATTCCATTCGAACACAAGTTTTAGACCATTTAAAATCATATTCTTATTAAAACGGATAGGAATGCTATCTTTACAATTCTCAATCCAATATTCTATAGCTTTATAACCGAGCTCGTGCGGTATGTTTGTGTACAAAGACACCACGTCAAGCGTTATAAAAGAAAAATCACCTTCAATCGTCTTGGGTAAGCTGTTTAAAAATTGGAAAGTGTCCCTGTAATGACTGCTGATATTAGGCAGAATTAACTTCAGAATTTCATTAATTACTGAGATGACTAGTAGGAGAATAGCAACTGGAAATTATAGGACGGAACCTAAAATCTGAAGGAGCTGATTTCGAGATATAGCCATATTCATCAGGAACAATATTAAAAAAGTAATTTCTCTCTCTATGCAGCTTCGGTAACCCGTACATATACGGTAATCTAAGATGAAACTTAGTTAAATATTTTATTTCAGTAGAAGTCAAACACGTATTATTTTGCTTGCAAAATGAGAAGATTTCGTTTAAAGTGGTTTGACAACTATAAGATGTGATCTTTTGGTAAGTACTACTGTCAGAAGGATGTTCCTGCTTCATGCGGCTACTGTAAAAATGATATTGCAAAATTACCAGCGCTCCTCCTTTGTCTGCTGTAGTAAAATGAAGATTTGTCATATTTCGCATTAAGTTTAAGGCATCAGACTCTGTTTTAGTCATATTGTATTTCCTGCCACCCTCAGTATTACTGATAACGGATTTTGATTGATTTTCCATCAATTTTATAATATGATCCAAGTCTACGTTAAGACCCTTGGAGGGTAGGAAGTCAGATTTACTGTAGCATATACTATAAACATCTTTATCATCAGAATCATGAAAGAAATCTTGTAGACGAAGTCTTCTGTAGAATTCATCTAATTTTAGCTCTAATTCGTTCACATTTCTTTTAGGTATAGGGGCGAACTTGTTCCCTTTGGATAGAAGCATTTTGCAGTCATCATTGAGATCTTCATTTGATAAATTGTAAACAGAGACACTATCTAATATGTAAAAAAAATTGTTGGTCATATTCTGAGGTGCGTTATAATCATGTTCAAAAACACTATCTTGATGATAATTATAATTTGAATTCTCATCGGAAGTTATTCTAGGTTCGATATTATTGTTAAGAAAATTTTGGTTTCTGACATTATTCGCTCTGAAATTTATACTACGCTGATTGAATCGATTGTATTTAGTCCTCGAATAATTTGTATTCTGATAATTTCTATTATTTTGGAAATTTCTGAATCGGTTGTTTGGGTTACGGAGATTTTGAAAATTGGGCCTAACATTATAAGTGGGCTCATTAAAGTTTCTTCTTACACTTTTTGGGGGACCGTCCATCGGCAGAAGGTGTACATCAGAACGGAAGAAAGAGCACTTTTTCTCCCAAACTAACTTACTAATGTTTTCTTGCTTTTCAGCGTCCAAATTCCATTTAGCAAGCTGTTCTTGCGCTTTTAGCGGATCATGACTCTGCTTAATCTTAGCAGCCATTTCGCCCTCTATTCGGGAAACGTAATCTTTTTTCACAGAAGACATCATGCGAAGTCGCAAAATCTCATGTGCGACTTCCTTAGTCATCAACTCTTTCTCGAGTTCCCTTTCCATTAAAGATTGTTGAAATTTAGGGCTTTTGAAAAAAATTTTTGGAACTTTAGGAATTGCAGCATTTAGTGCTTCTTCGTATATACTCGCAATCGTTTCATTGCGCAGAGATTCATAAAATGCAAATTTTCGTTGACTTAAACTTTTGTTCCAATCAATGTCCTGAATACCATGTATACAACTTTTTACCATTTCCGTAGATATACCATCAAACTTTGTTTCTATATCTGTTTTCAATTTCATTCCAATTTCAATGCAATTTCCCTTTCGGCACCAAACATTTTGAGATAAATCAGAACCTTAACTGTACATCGTCTAATGTCATTTACAAATTGCAATGTCGGAATTGTCGTGAATACTATATTGGCCAAACCGGGGACCCTTTTAGAAGGCGAATTACCGTCCATCGACAGCAGGTTTATAGTGCTCACTATTCTTTCCTCAAAGTGAGCAAGCATATAGCCACGTGTGGCAAAGACTTCTATGCCACCCCTTTCTATCAGCTATCTCCTAATGCTTCCAAGATAGAAAGGGAAAGGAAGGAAGCTATGTTTTTTAAGAAATTTCTTCCTACCTTGAAGCAGTCAAACTGTGAAATCGATCGGCATAAATCATTATTTGAGAATCCGGCTGATTTTTATTATATATATATATATATATATATATATACATTTATCAACTCTCAAAAGATGTAACCACCACGAGACATTTCTCGGCCTGTTGGGCCTCATCAGTCGTGGGTATGTTTGAACCAGCGCCGTTGGAGCTAGAGGACGTGGAAGCATACCCTCTAACCACAAGGCCACCGGACCATCTGTTGAGCGCGTGAATTAGACAGGAATGCACTGCTTTAACGCAGGCACGTGGAGGGCGGACTGCTTTCTGCAATCACTTAATACCGCATCCGAGATTGTGGCGCTTCACTCAGGCGCTACTCATTACATGTTTAGACAAGTAACCTGGCAACTGATAAATTTATGAAATCTCAAAAGATGTAACCACGAGACATGTTTCGGCCTGTTGGGCCTCATCAGTCGTGGGTAGGTTTGAACCAGCGACGTTGGAACTATATATATATATATATATTGGATCTAGATATGAAGGGCTAAGGCGCAAAAACCGATATATCAATTTTTCTCAAATTGAGTAAAATGAAGATTTCTGCTGTGCATTCATTAATGATTATTACAAATCAAATTCAGTTTCTAGTACATTGTAATGGCTATTCAATATGATTCTCAAAAATTGGCAAATCATGGTTTCATATTTTTGGCCCTAGAGACTATTTTGTCAAAAATATTATGCAAAAACTGATATATCCATGAAACCTTTTTTAGCAAAAACCGATAAATCCAAAAGGTTTTCTAAAATCAATGAAAACGTTGATATAATGTATCTAGGGTGTGAAAGTTTTGATTCTGACATCAGTTTTCGAAATTTCAATTCCCACTTGCTATAAAAAGCATTTCAAAATTTGAAAGTGTGTAGGCTTACCTAAACTGGCAGGGTTCTATGAATTCGAGGAAAAATTTGATATCTGCTTTTGCAAAAGCATCGAGGAAATGAAAATATCAAAATGTCACACAAACATAATCTCTATTATTCATAATCACTCTTTCATATAAAAATTGCTTAGTTTTACTTATTATTAGAAATGCAAATCTTGCAAATGGAACGAAGAATGAATCGATCAAGTCAAATCAACTTTCATCACTACTTTCTTCCAAGTCCTGAGCACCAATTTCTGCAGACTGCTCAATTGCCAAAGCGTCCTGATAAAACTGCGTGACTGTCCTATCTGCCTCTATTTCACTGAGCAGTTTTAGCACATCGCTTCGTTTTGCATCATTAACACAGTTTATCATAGGCATCAAATGAGGGTCGAACGTATCCCAACTTTTCCCTCTTTTTAGGATGTTATGATGCGTGAATTCTTGACTGAAGAACCTTTTATGTCCTAGAGTTTTGCCGCCAATTTTGAGGACTCTGGCATCACTGATCTTAAAAGACCTGGTGGATTTACAATGTAAACGTGCAGCGGCCTTGTAATCACGACATTGCCAATTTGTTCCGTACACGTGGACATTGCCATGATTTCTCAAGATGTCTATGTATTCCTGAGGGAGCAATATGGTGTCTCTCCTACGGATCTCCTGCTCAATTCTCGCAAAGACGCGATCAGCTGGTAAGAAGCTGTGTCGACGAATCGAAAGGTGTACTCAATGGTCAAGTCACGGAACACTTTGTTTCGAGCGGCAAAAGCATAGATAAAACGTTTATGTTCTTGTTTTGTCCATAACAAGAATCTGAAAAAAGCCTTAGTGTGAGATAGTGAGACAGATCTTCATTAACGACGTGTTGTAAATAATAATCTAGTGCCGATGCAACCATGTTGCTATCTTTTCTATTTTGGTTTTCTAGCCAAACGAAAAGCTGAATATCATTTTTAGATTGTGGTTGATTCTTACCACGGTGCCTTACAACACCAAATACAACTGCCTGGAGTAGTAAGCTTGCCCAATTGGGGCTTTTGGTAGCACGAGATTTTCCATTATATCAAAGCATATCGTGAACGTATCCTCAACAGCATTCATGACGTCGTAGAACTTGCTTCCTCAGCGACGATGAAGGATATACATAGCAGTTAAATTACGCTTTGCTTCCTCGCTTAATTCTGGATCCTTCATTCTCATTCTGAATTTGACACAGGTACTACATACATCTTTAGAAGGATGACCGAAACCTAGATTGAAATCATAGGAGAAGACACTGTGATAAAAGGCATATGACATTGAAATTTGAGCATCATTCTGCTCGCGGAACAGCTTATGCATTTTGGCAACATTCAGATCAGACGGCAAGTATTTCCTTACAGGTGAATCGCGACGAGCATAGTGAGAAGCTCGGCAAGTAAAACTTTCAATATGACGCTGAACGGCTTCTCCTCTAATCTTCTTTTCTTCTACATTACGTGCACCGCCTCGATTCTCTGGTGGAGCCACTCCATTTTCAAACCAATATTTTGCAATATTTGAAACTCGATCTTTACCGACACCTCAAATGAAATCGGAATATCATCACACAATTTGAATTTGATTTGGTGCAACTGATATGTCACGCATACGTACCAGCACACATAACGACATAATCGAAGATAAATTCAACTTAATCAGAAAAGCTCTGTTTCGAAGACTGCTGTGCATATCGGCCCTTCATGCACATCATTGATAATAACTGATGCTATATAATTATCTAGACAACACAATTATTATTTTGTAGTGAGAAATATATATCGCAAGCAAACGGTCCAATCAGAGTATGGTTTACTTTTACTACATTCACATCAATTTCTAGATCTTTTAAGGACTTTGTAAACATTAACTGGAAATTTTTACGAGTTGTAGAGGAACGTTTGATCTAGCATAAAATGTCATTCATTGAATAATACGGCAAAAACATGATTGTGCAAATCCACATTGCTGATTCCAAATGATTTGGATAACGTAGGAAATTTTGTTAAGTCACATTCTTAAATATAAACTGTAACGAAGATTTGCATGTACATGTAAATGAACGTTCGTAGCTTGTACTTCATATTACTATCAAACAAATGCGTACTCACAAAATATGCTGAGGAATGATGCCTTGCATACTGGAACACGTTCTTTGGCCCTTTTTTTAGATACGAATTCAAATAATCATTGTATTTGTTATAAATAATTTCACAACATTTATCAGTACATATTACATAAATATTGAACAAAACATGTTTCCTATGGGAGCATGCTAAAAGAATGCTATACTAAGATCCTGATCAACAAATGACAAAACTAAGACGAAACTAATAAAGAAAAGTGAAAAGAAGATGGCCGATCTAGGAAAAGTCAGGTCTACTCAATGTGGGTGGAGCGGGCAAGTATTGCTCTTGCGACAGATTTGGCAAGACTAATGCCCAGACAGTCAAAAATCTCACGGTGGACAACCGAAACTTTTTCATTGCTTTGAACTGCCATAGTGCATCCAAGCTGTTTAAGAAATGCAGTGGCCTCTCCACCCCAGACACCGTATGCTGTGACTGCAACAGGGACACATCTCCATCCCAATCTAGCACATCTCTCATCATTGCCTCTATGTTTCCGGCTTTCTGCAGCTGCGAGACATACATCACTTGCTGTACTCGCTCCATGAATATAGTTCGGAATGAGCGGATGTACCACAGTAATGTCGATCGCAGCAGCCTGACCCAATGTCCAGTTTCGTATTAAAATGTCTGCAGGCCTTTGCAAATCATCACTTGATCCCTGTTCCTGCTTAGGATTCAATCTTGCCCTCTGACAAAAACGATAGATCTTATTGCGAAGAATGTTGTGTCGTCGATTCACATCTGGACCTCGCATACATGTGGTGCCATGAATGCCGAAGTCATCCATCTGCTTGTCCGGGCACATGAGACATGTTGACTTACAATTCAGCGGTAGTCCCAAGCGAAGCTTCGTCAACACATGAACCTCATTTGGTTCAAGACGTTGATCCAGAGATAGCTGAAAGCCAGGATGATGAATGAGTATTTGATACTGTTGACAGTCGAGCTTTCTCAGCTGTACTTGACATCATTTGTTGCAATCTTTCTTCTTGGGCTTCCTCAATTCTTTGTGAAAGACTTCTTTGTGATCGGCACTCTGGGATATTGACAACATCCAAACGGTCAAATGCTTTGACTCTGGTATTGTAATCATTAATGACTTCTTGAATATCCAAATGAGGCGAGTTGGTAGAAGAGATCGATGAAATATAGGCTGCAGATGCGTGTTTCCTGACTGATTGTAAGCCAAACCCTCCACGTTTCATACTTAATTCTACTTGTAAGCGGGAAGCTTCAGTTAAACCAATGCAGAGGGATTCTTCGAAGCAACGCAAGACGTCCGTGTCAAATTCAGAAAGTTGTTCAGATATTTGATTTGATTGGCAACTTCGTGCAATATGATTTAATTTGCAAAAGCCACCACATATTCTTAAAAGATTCAAGGAAATTTGAGGATCCTTGAGATGCACGATAGCACGTAGAAGTTTGGCAGCCTCTAAGCGTTTCTTCTTGACATAGTCAATACAGAAGGAAACCTCACCTATAGGTGAACCCAGAATCTCCATGTTTGGTTTACCCAGCTTTCTCACATTCGATGGAAAACTTGAAAGATCTATTTTGCTGTACAGTTCACATTTGTGTAAGTTGAGATGCAGACCAGACCATGTCTCAGATTCCTGAATCATGCATAGGCATTGCTTGATGGATTGTATCCCACCACATAAAACACCGTCATCCAAGTACCAGAGATTGTGAGTTAGTCCAGGAATATGTTTCAATGAGTCAACAAGGCGGTTCAAACCAAGTGCAAACAAAAGTGGCCCGAGTGGATCGCCTTGCTGAGCCCCATTGGCCGACGAAAGCATTCCGGTTGGGTGCCAGAGCAATGGATTTTGGCTGTAGCACCATGAGACCCAGGACAACAATTCTGGAATTTCCTTGCTGCACTCATCCAAAACACATTGACGGGAAACCGAGTTGAAAGCGTTTGCCATGTCAATTTTCAAAATCACGAAGTCTTCGTCTTCCTAATGAGAATGAATTATGTGACGCATTCTGTGTACAACCTTTTCTACCCCACCTGGACATGAAACACCAAACTGTGTGTTAGCGAAAATTCGTCCAACCGTTGATGAAAACACTTTGCACAAACATTTGCCAATCAAGCGTCGGAGGACCTCACCAACCGCAATAGGTCGAATGTCTAAGGGACCACTCTCTTTTGATTTTAGCAATGCAGTTAGTGAAGCACCCGCGAAAAATGGTGCAACCTCTTTGCACGCTCTTCCAGAGATCATGAGATTGATCAGCGAACGCAATGTGGCGACAAGACTCACAGGCAAAGCACTGTTGCATGCAGTGGTTAGATGGTCAACCCGGAGACCTGATGGTCCACATGCAGTTCCTCTGGGAAAAGAAGACAAAACTGCTCGGATGTCAAAATCTTGCGGTAGACGAGGGATTGAATCCGAAGAAAAATCTGGCGGTGTTGGTGGTTCACGCTGTGGGTGTTTTTCAACCAAAAGACGAGGTGTTTCAGAGGTGCTGGGTGCAATACCCTTACTCGTCAATACTCTGCAAGCTTTACCGAACAAGCCATCCTCAGCAAACGCGATTGCAGCCTTGCGAACATTTTCCCGGATCTCCAAGTCATTATCATGATCTTTTGATTTGGTGGAGTAGGTCACTTTTATCTTCTTTGCGTTGTTGCAAGCTTCATTCCATAATGTTACATACTCTCCTGCCAACCACCGATCACATAATGTGGCAATGTTTACTCCATTTTGATGTTTCCTTCCTGAACGTTTCGACGAGGGAAGCACACATTTTGGCAACATTGCCAACAGAGTAAAGTGTTCCATATCATTGTGAAGTATTACTTTATTCAGTGTTTCTTGTAGTGCACGGCTCCAAGCTTGCTTGGCATTTGCAGGCACGTGCTTCAAGGTTGGTCGGAACAAACACATCACCTCGCGAATTGATGGCAGATCATTCGATAAATGGGAACTTTCTTGTTCTTCAGTGGTAGTATCTTGTCTAGAGAAAGAGCATCGAGATAGATGTAATGAACGGCGTGACTCAGCAACAATTCTTCTACATGGACAAATAAATTTTCTGTTTTGTCTTAGCCAAGTGATAGGAATTGGTCCATCAAATATGCCACATAAATGCTGCTTTAAATGTCTTATGATCATTGAAGGTGCTAAAATCTCTTGACAAGCACTAACTGGACAACTAATTCCAGAGCGGTACGTCACTTCCGTCTGATGACTACTTCGAATGTTGGATGTTTCTTGTGAGCTTAATTGGGCTGCTGGTAGACCACCAGATCCAGGGCAGCCATTATTCCGAGGGCCATGTCTTCGTAGAGTGCCATTCTGGTGCATAGCAATTTGACCATTGCATGATGGACAGTTCCCTCTAGTCGCTGATTGCATGGGAGATATTGATTTTCCATTTCTCATCATTTTTTACCAGCTCACGTTAATACCACCTCATAACTTCTATATGTACATGAGGTAAACTACGATCGAAAGCATATTATGTATATATATATATGAAGGTGGGCATGCAAATACGAACACGCGAGTCGTTAAAATTGTAGAAAGAGAAAATAATAGTGGCGGGGTTCGCACTCAGCACATTCAGAGGGATGGCGGTCTGTCGCACCCTTGAGCCGTGTCAGCACTAAGTGTATGAAGAGTTTTTGTAAAGACTTAAACTAATTTTGATTGTCAAGTGTGATGAGGTCCCCGCGCGCGCCTGAAAATGTTGGCAGGTTTTACAGGCCAGGCGCTCACTTGTTAAGTGGAGAATCAGCTGATAACAGAAGATGGAGGGCTGGACGAGAGCAGGAATCAATGAGGAAACGTAGGGAAGTTGCAGCCATTGATATAGAAAGGGGAAGATTGCGCGGTCTGCGATATCCACGTGTATCTGAAATGAAGCCAGGTGACTCACGAACGGCATGTGTTGTAGTGGCAGAAAGATAGAACTGATAGCACATCACACGTGTTATCCTTATATAATGGCAAAGTGCATTCTTGCCTCTCAGTCGATTTTGATTATGGTAAAGAGTTGCTGCGTACCTTTGTGCTCGAATAGAGCAACAAATGGAACTCATCTATCCTTCCATGCTTTCCCTCTGTCAAATCCAGAGAGAACACTGCAATGGACTATCGCGATCCGACGAAAACATTTTCAACCTAAGAAAGGTTTGAGTTTCGTTTGCTCCGTCCATTTCTCAGACCCGGATTATAAAACTGGTGATACGATCTACAGAAGAGATGGGAAAGATATCGTCGAACCTTTGAAACATCGAGTGCTTAGAAAGGATGCTGTTCCCTCTCTGTTTCCCGGTTATCCTGTTTATATGGATGGTTCCTCTCGCCCTAAACGACACAAATCGCCCATGAAACGGGACATCTGTGAAATTGTGACCCCACTTTCTTTCGACGAAAGCTTCACATCCACATCAAAAGATCAATCAGTCCAAGTCAACATGTAAGTGTTCAATTATTTACTCAATTCATCAGAATAGTGAAATATACGCGTCCTTATAAATTATGTTGAATACTCGTAGTACACGTTATGAATTTACATGTCCTTTACGTATCTTCATAAATTGTTGAATAGTAGGGTATTTTCTTGCCTTCATAAATTATTAGAGTTTGTAGGACAAGAATTGTACATATTATTATCAATTACATGAGACCCTTCGAAATTTGTTACATGAATAGTAATTATGGTAATAATCGAGGATGTTGACACAGTTATGCGAACTTTGATAAATAGTTTACAACACAAAATATCTCGCAGTGACGCGTATAATCAACTACTCAATACTTACCAAAATATTTTATGTTTTAGCTGTTCATGTCCCGAATTGAGACGCAAGATAAAAACAAAAAACCAAAGAACTCGACGTCAAAAGAAAAGTATAACATCTTTTAAAAGCCTCATAGCTGGATTGAAGAAAAAAAACCTGATTGACTCTCGTCAACAAGAATCATTTAGTGGATTAAGCCTGAAATTGTTTGAGGATGAATTCAAAAATTCCCAAAGACATCCCTGTGGTTATCGTTACTGTAATGACGTAGCCAAATTTGTTAATACCTTACATTATTACAGTCCCAAAGCATACAAACTGGTCAGATCCGTTCTTCACTTATCACACCCATCAACAATTCGAGCATGGGCTTCAAATGTTGACTGTAGCCCTGGGATACTGGAAAATGTTTTTCACTATTTGTCGAAAGCTATCGAACGTGACCCAAGAATGCGGGAATGTTCTCTCATAGCGGATGAAATGAGCATACGGAAATTGTGTGAGTGGGATTCTTCACGGTAAGTAGCATATGAAACTTTTGTAAATCTATAATCGAAAATAAGTATTGTATCTATCGAGTGCATCGCAGCATATATGAATTAGATTAAATAGATTAAATATACATTAGAATTAGATTTTATTCTACATAAGCATTTTTTATTAAATTATTGATCATGTATACGCACTATCCGTACTCTTATTGATCGTGTCAATCAATTTCATAATATAGGCATATAAAAAGTAAATGCTATTAATACCTCTATTCAAGGACATAATAATTAAACTAGATATTATGCATTAATTATAGTAATTCCTCATTACAGAGGGATGTTTATTGGCGGCGAGGATTATGGTGGTGGGCCGATTCCCGAAACTACTGCGACTAGTGCACTGGTTTTGAAACTTGTTGGTCTCCGTGGGAGATGGAAAATCCCAGTGGCATATTTTTTCACTGATCATGTCAAAAGTGAAATGCTTGCATCCGTTATACGCAATACAATCCACAGAGCTTACGAATTTGGTATTCATGTCAAACCTGTGGTATCTGATGGTCTTGCTGCCAATTTCAAAGCTGGACAATATCTTGGCGCCAACATGGCAACACACCGATCACTCATTTTTTGTGAACAAATTTTTTGTGATGTTTTAACAATATTTCAGCCTATCCGCTGTATGTACGAGTGTATGTTTCAGATAACATTTGCTATGGGTCTATATAAGATAGCGAAGTGAAAGGAATTTTCTTATGTACTTCAATGATAAGTACAGAAATACATATAGACAATGCTTAGATGCGCATTTGAGACTGTCTGATTTAGGGAAGCTAACGCCCGTTCACTTTCTGCCACTATTACACGATCGCCAGTGTCAACCGCTGGCTTCACTTTCTCGCGAGACTGCGTTATCTTCCCCTTTCTACATCAATGGTTGCAGCAGACGTCGGGAAAACTTGATGGCGAGAGTCGCAGGGAAGAAACGTGAGAAATGCAGGCGGGCTGGGCCAGGAGCGTAAACCGTTAGTGAAAATGTACACACACTCAGTTAGATCTCTCTCTAACTCGGTCGTTGCTCAGTAAGGACAGTGAAGCTGCGTCATCTGTACAGCGGTGAATGAACACGATGTGAGAGCGAGTGACGTCACTACCGGCGAGATTCCTTAATTGTTGGAGTCTGAAGCTACGAAGACAAAGAAAGGTCGGATACAATTTGGATTCCTTGATTGTGATGGCGACTCAAAATATTCGACAATAACACTATGACACAGCGCAGATTCCGGCGAGTCTGAATATGTAAGTTTTGCTTACAACAGCGCTCTGTGAACGATGATATATTGAAAATAGTATACGCACTTGCGGGAGCGCTCCGAGATACGACCGGCCGACACAGAGTTGTCAATTGTTGTCATGGCCCTTAATATATGATATTTCACGTCTATGTCCCTCTTTTTCTGTCGTTGCTGATCATTCCCTTGAGAGCGACGACGTTGAACTTTTTGAAAGGTCATATAAGACAACAGCGTAGAATCTTGTTTTGTTTTCACTGGCTGTGTGTATAGACAACCATGTACGTGTATATCAGCGATTTCTTCAGCACTAAGAGTCGAAGCCATGCACATGGAGTTGTTATGAATACACGCAGTACCAGTTCAACGTAGCAAAGTGCGTCAAGGTAACAAAGTTAAAAAAAGCAAGCTAATGACTAGTTACTTTTCAATAGGTACAAAGTATGATTTAAAAGAAAATTTTTATATCCTAAAATGTCTAAAAATTTTAAAAATACTTACTAGAAGGACAAACAACGCTTCTCCTCTCCTCATGTGTAATGAATTGGCGAGTAAGTCGTTCTGTTCAAAATTTTGTTTATCACTTATATATTGAAAAGATCCTATTTAACAGTCTGCCCATTCAGATGATAAGAGGACAGGTCTGTTTCCAATCAAAATACCAGATCTAGCTAACACAGCGGGATTACGTTATCTAAAATCTACCAAGTGTGTAAGAGAATTAATATTAGTTCCTTAATCTAAAACGTGAAATAGAATTGTGCAAAATATGCATACAAATTATTTGACTATTTTTAATGAGGTCATGAACAGGAACTTGGTCAGGACGATCGCGTTTCGACCGCTTAATCCTGGACGCTGAAACCCGACCAAGCGCGGTCCTGGACATTTAAGATGCACAGCCTCAAAAATTAAATTTATAATAGAGAAAGATTAGCATCTATCAAAAAAAATAGAGTCACTATTGACTGAAATGTACCTCAGGCATTTGAAAGAAGGACAGAGTCCAGCCAGTAGAGGTCAAGAGGCGGGGACATAATCCACCTTCAACTCAAGACGTGCTGCAAAAACAATTCAACGTAGCAAAGTGCGTCAAGGTAACAAAGTTAAAAAAAACAAGCTAATGACTAGTTACTTTTCAATAGGTACAAAATATGATTTAAAAGAAAATTTTTATATCCTAAAATGTCTAAAAATTTTAAAAATACTTACTAGAAGGACAAACAACGCTGCTCCTCTCCTCATGTGTAATGAATTGGCGAGTAATTTTACCCAATGCACAATGTCGTCCTTTTTTGGCGATCGCTCGAGCTGTTTCTTCAGGTTTTCGTTTTTTACATCGTCCAATTGATGTCATTACGACAGGTTCATCCATCGAATTCAAATCTTCCATTACAAGCTGCTGTTTGTAGCGAATATGAAACAATATTATTAACACTGATACAAAAGAACGTCACAGAATAGGTCATCAGAAAGCGTACTGTTACTTAGGGAAGTTGTTGAATAATTAGATTCGATTTCAGTCAATCGTTGTCACGATAACATAGACAAAAAGGGAAATACTTGACGTTTCTAGCATTTTATTGGGTGATAAGTAACTGGCATTTACCAATCATTTGATTCCTTTTTGCGTTACAGCTTCAGATCTTTGAAATACCAAAAAAAGGATTTATCGGTTTTTGCAAAACTCTAGTTATGGCGTATATCGGTTTTTGCAAAAAAATAGTCATGGCGTTTATAGGTTTTTGCAAAAGAGACAAATCTTTGCTTAAGCATCAAAGCGGACAACAACAAATATCGAAAATTCTGATTTGACACCTGGAACAGGACCATAATAAAGAATGACATGGTGTGCTTAACTCAATTTTTTCAAAAATGGCGTTTATCAGTTTTTGCACCTCAGCCCTTCATATATATATACATATATTTTAAAAGGAAAACAAAGTTTCTAGTATTGACCGGTATGTTTCAGAATGCTAGCATTCCATCGTCAGTGGTAAAACCTGAATACAATGTAGGAACACCATATGAGATTTCAAGGTAAGTAATGTACAAATCAGAGGCCGCGTTAGCGGCCGACGATTTGTTCATTACTTACCGAGAAATCTCATGTGGCATTTCCAGTGTCTACTTACATACATCTATATCTATCCATAGACTTCCTGTAACAGAACATTCTTCTACAATTTAGAAGTCTATGATCTTGGCAGTGACTTCTATGTTATAAGTAGGCTTATTGAAAAATGACGTCAGGGTAATGCGCATTGTCTACTTATATTTCTAAATCTATGGTGCAATGATATAGGAATAATGACAGTGTGCATTGCTGCCTGCTGTCGGCAGGCAGCAATGGCATTACCCTGCCGTCATTTTTCAATACTTATAACATAGAAGTCACTGCCAAGATCATAGACTTCTAAATTGTAGAAGAATGTTCTGTTACAGGAAGTCTATGGATAGATATACATGTAGATGTATATAAGTAGACAATGGAAATGCCACATGAGATTTCTCGGTAAGTAATGAACAAATCGTCGGCCGCAAACGTGGCCTCTGATTTGTACATTACTTACGTTGAAATCTCATATGGTGTTCCTACATTGCTGCCTGCCGACAGCAGGCAGCAATGTACAAACTGCCACTATTCATATATTATTGCACCATAGATCTAGAAATATAAGTAGACAATGACAATGGGAGTTTGTATACAAAATGCAGGAAATGCACAAATGAATGATGAAAAGAGGCACAATTTCAAGCGCAGCTGAAACTCATCACTCGCCAAGGAGACAAATGTCTGAGAGCGGATCTGTGAGTGAAATTTCTCCGGAGATGTCTGGAGCATGGTGTCATTCCAAAATTCCTTAATTTCAAAATAACTGCACCGCTGAAATCTTCGAAGCAGCAGGGTATATACAAGGTGTTTCAAAAGTAGGCTAACAGTTGATTTTGCCCTAGGAAATCTATGTTGACCGTTCTATTGGCGATTTACACCTGAATCAGTCGATGGATATCCATGATCAGTCCAACATGAGCCATAGACTTCGAAGTAATTGCTACTATCATTTAGAAGTCTATGCAGTAGCATTCCATTGGCAAAGGAATTTTGAAATCTATCATGGACAAGATATAGCACCAATCTGACATTACGTACATGGATATCGATGGTCTTCTGTCGAACCGTCGTATGAGAAAATGTGTGATTTTTGGGGAATGACGTTTGAAAATGTTGTCTTTTTCTATCTCTCATTTCTAAAAAACCGCAGATTGTTTGAGTACAAATTTTCTTTTGGATGCAGCTAATGACCACTCCTACCCATATTTACCCTCGGAATTTAAAATTTCACTACATTTTAAAACGAAAAAAGCGCCAAAAGTCATACGACAGTTCGGTAGATATTATATTAGACTAACCGCTGCATACGACACTTATACGACACTTCGATAGAATACATCGGGTGTTTTACTTTGTTATACATCAACATCATAAACAAAACTCCATGAAACATGACATAGTGGCATACGATATATCGTATCAGAATATTTCAACCGTTGAATATTTCAATATTTCATTTACAAGAATGATAAGAAGAGTCGATCGTCACTGATGTTGAAGTTGGGTATAAAATCTCCGATAGTCCGGATGATTGATAACTGGTGTAGGTCCGGTACACAAGGAAACCAGATCTGCATATTTCTCAGATGATAGAGATGGTGATTACAATCTAGACGGACCAGGCAATTCACTCATTTGAATATCATTGGAAGCAGTTCGACGATTTTGTCGGAGATCTATATGATCAAAGGTTTCGGCTAAGTGTGTAGTTTTGAAGAATATCTTCATCTTCTCATTCTTTCTGACCTATTTGAGCCATCTTGGGCCATCTAATTTGCTCTCCTGAATTACTGGTCCGGATACGCAAAATTCGAAGATCTTGAGCTAGTTTTTGCCAGTCTAATATCATTTGAGTTGTCGTTTCAATAACTTCAATTGGCTTCTTCCGTGAACATCGGATCAACGGTACCAGTTGTGATGGAACGAAAATATCACCTGCTCTTTTCATAGCACGTTCAACACATGCGTGAATGGTGTCATTTTCATTTTGGCCATGATGTGGCACCAAAATTACAAGACGAATTCGCTTGATGTACATTGAATTTTCTACCATGTGAAGCATCATCGCTGGAATGATAGAATTCTTGTTCTGGCCTGAACAGCCATCACAGAACATATCTACACTTTCTGTTTTCTTTGAATCAATATGTCTTAAGTAGCGATAAATGCAAGAAGCAATTTCGTTCGCTCCGCGACCTGCAAGGCATTCATGCCACAAAAACGCCCATGATTCCTTGTCTCCAAAATTGTATAATGTCAAGTTATAATTACTCAGACGTCTTTTGTAAAAAATCTCGGAACGTTTTGACTGAGGAAGTAGAATCACTTGCTCAAGATCAAATGCAAAAGCGACATGCTGAAAATTCTCTTCGGCCTTTGCTTTGCTAGAAGCCTTGTCCATCCTTGTCTTCTGCTTTTGTGCAATGTGATCGTCATATTTTTGTTTTACTTCAACCGTAATGTCATTTGATTCTTTATCTCTAACTGAAGTGCAAAGTCCACACTGATCCTTTTTCGGGCGAAAGAAACTGAGATTCTGCATCTTGAAAATCTTATAATATTTGCTATATGACGCAGTATCAGACGTATCGCAATTTTGCTTGTACATATTATACATTATTGGAACTGTGAGATCCGATGACAAATAGTGTTTGGAGCTATCTTTTCTGACATAGTGGGCTTCTACCTTAGGAAATAGATTAATATGCTGAAGAATATCTGCCGTTTCTTTCTCGGAATCGATTGCTCTTTGACCGAAATAACCCCCACGCTTTTCTGGAGAAAGTACACCATCAGAACCTCTCTTCTGATGCATTGTTATAACCTGTCGCTCGGATATGCCCATAGTATTGAGAAACATCATTTTGCAAACTTCTACTCGCTTTCCATCAACTGTTAAAAATAATGATTGGTGTGTTGTCTCCGTGTACCAGTTGCTTTACTACAGTCTTCTTGTTGGACATGTAAATTCAGATAATTACGCTTTGATGTCAAATCAGGTAGTGCATAGTAAGCGCTGAATATGGTAACTCGCTGCTCCTCCGTAATAATTTTACAATGAAGTCCTCTGTTCTTACATCGACTAGTTACCGAACAACGGTCTCCTAATTTTGCAGCGTGTTTCTTTTCATTCGATTTTTCTGATCGGTAGCTGTTTCCAGCATTGCGACTTTGTTTGATCAAAGAACCTTTACGTTTCGATTTTCTCGTCTGATCGTCTGAAGTGATCTCAATATTTTCTATTGAAAGGTCGTCTACTTGAAATTCTTCTGGAGTGATATCATGATGATTATCATCGACAGTTAATTGATATTCCGACGATGGTTCATCGTCTGGCTGCAGAAGTGCCAAGAGTGAACATGTTTGAATCTCAAAATTCTCAAGCGATGACTCTGAGTTCTCGTTTATGTAAGATGCAGTATTAGACACTGGAGGTCGATCAAAGATGGTGGAAGATGATATATCTGCAAACACTGTGTCAGTCACAATGAGTTCTGAGGCTGAAGCAATCAGTCCTCCTGTTCGTTCTTCAGCAACGGATGCCTCACTGATGATGCTCGTACTCTTGATAGCTGATATTCTTCTTCGTTTCCTTTCGGGTTCAGCTGATCCTTGCTGGTCTGTGCACATCGACCCACCTGTAAAGAACAACAGCTGTATATACTATTTATGTATATACATATCAGATATGGGTCAATTACTCTCGAAATGTACATGTAATTAATAACAATATATCCACGAGTTTCTCAGTCAAAGCAATTAAACCATTAGTTCCTGAATTTCTCAAAGTTTTTAAATCATAATTATATTTGATTTATGGTCTTTGGAGGGGAGTATAGAACAAAGATATCAATATTTTTTTCGCACTATCATATTTACTAGGGTGACTATACTAGGAACAATGATATAGCCTATACCTTTTCTGTGTCTGATGCATTGTCCCTCAAGCACATATTAATAAGAAAACTGATAATTATAGTTTCAAAAATTTCCAAGTAACAAGTTGCTATACCAATCGATCTATAAAATCTATGTAGCACCTACTCGTACATGTACGCATACATGTACATGTGCGCATAAGTAGGCTTCACGTGAAATGCATGATATAAACATACACATGTACCATTGTTGACTGCAAGCGTCACTTAAATGAAAAGTACAGCTTCGGAACATGTAGGTTTTTGATCTTGCTTAGAACGCTAATATTCAAATTTGATTTCGAGGCTTTCCTCGGGTACTTAAATTTTACTAAAATTAAAGACACCATTTTAAACAGAAATTATTTTGAAGTGACATATTTTATAATACGGTAGTCCGGTGATGTTTTCTACTTCGTGAAATATAATCCAATTCGAGCATTCATTTTATAAACCATGTGTAACGACGTTTCCAGGACTAGTCAGGTGAACACATTTTTTTTAATGACAGTCTAATTAAACAAATGAAGACGAGTAAGCGTTGCCTAATGATGCATTTTCTTGGCTAATCATAAATAAAACGTAGAGGAGAACTAAACAAACTATATTTGAACAAAATTCAGTATGTGAAATACTTGAAACATTGGTCACTAATTTTTGTCATTAACGATTTTATCATATTTTTTCATTATTTTTTATTACTATTTTATCATATAACTGTTTTTGTCATCTTAAAAAATAATCATACCATTAATACTCTTACATGTAGGCTAATCTAACTACTGACGCACAAACTTGCATTAATTTACATGCATTTTCACTCTATGGGTGATCAGCGGAAAGTGTAACTTAATAGGGCCTATAGACCTACATATAACGTAATGAAACATTTGATTGATATCTTTACCGGTAAACTAGCAGGGGCGTGACCAGAAAATTAGTTTGGGGCATACTTGATATCTTTGGTTGGGGGAGGGGGGAATAAGAATTTACTAATGAACGTTGATCCGTTAATTTGTACATAAACTTTTTACAGGAGACCATCAGCTTTCACAGGTAGGTGGGATAATAATAATATCTGTTAATTCAAATTCATCATAAACATATATGAATTATTATAACAGGTCATTAAAAAAGATGGCTACCCGTGTTCCATGTACTACGACGATATAAACACAGCTTTGCAGAGACCATTTCATATCCTTGGTTCTGCATGCCTCTACGAGTGTGATGATAAGCAGGATTTCCATGACATAACATACGTACCTTGGGAGATGAACGACTCTCCCAGGAAGGTCTGGCATCTTTTGCAATGCAATTTAGCATACTTCAAATATATTGACCAAGCATTTAATATCAAATTTGGTTCCCGTGTATGTGTTATCACTGAAAATATTAAGCGGGAAAATGGCTCTGCTGTCCTTACTCCAACTGAACACGCCCACTGAAGCTATAGGTATGTACGAGTACATATTATATTATGGAAAGTTAGTGCTGAAATGTCATCTCATAATCGCGAATCTCAAGACAGCAAAGATTATTACATAGATTTGTTATCGTTTCTATCGTTCTAAGATTTCCATCATGGAACCTCACTATATTGAGATTCGCAATTGTAAGACTGACTCAAATGAGCTTAAGTCCATGTTTAAATCCGAGCTAAAGTGATCCATGCTACTTAATCCAATTTTGACATTCAAATAATAGGCTACAAGATCTTGACTTACTTTCGTCATCTTCAAATTGATATCCAACATTTGCATCGAAAATCGGTTCATCGTTGATATTTTGAGATTCTTCTTCGGACAGATCAAAAATAGCTTTTAGAATATCTTCTGGTTTTTTTCGTCGAGACATCGTTAGCACAATAGCAATTCAAGTCCACAGATGTACGATGAAATGAAGCAATAAACAAGTTTAAGTTGAACATATATTAGCAAGGTTAGAAATCTATATTGTCTAGACAAAGCCGTTCCTAAGATATCGGGTGAGTCATTTGTGTTCAAAACTGCGTGTCCAATATCTGAGTCTGTTTTCACCATTTTCATTTTTAGCAAACCTTAAATGACGATAAGCTTCTCATATTATGTTCCATACATTTCTAATAGTAGGCTAACAATATAGGTCTAATGATGGGAAGTGATTGATTTGATACTGTATCAATATCATTAAGCCTATACATTGCAACATGATCATACGAGAGATAGGCCTATTACCAAGACGATTAGATCTGAAGCCATTCATGGTGCAGTTCCTCTATTGCTGGTGTCCAGTCATTTAAATTTTGTCACCTTAGGAAATGAATAGACAAAAATGTAAAAAATATCTTTATAAGAACCCTGTAAAGTCAAGATGACATGATTTTAACTAGATACCATGGTTCAAAGTATCTTTCGACATTCATTTAGCCTCTTTAGTCACTTAATCTGATGTCGTATCATTATTTGAAATCTTGTTAATTTTAATCGAACTGACGTATAACTTATACGACACTGATATGTTGTTCAAAAGTTTCGTCTAACTGTCGTATAATTGATACGACAGTTCGACAGAATGAAAATTCGTCTAACTGATTATACAACAAACGAAGAGGGCCTATTACGTCATGATCCAAGTCGAAATCAAATTAGCTATATGGATTGGATGAAAGACTGCTTCATTCTCAGTCAGATGATGTAAATATCTCAAAACTGAAAAATTTGCTTATACGACGGTTCGACAGAAGACCATCGATATGTTCAATTAATTTGATTTGAATCAAACACTGTTAGTTTGACTTGAAGTGAATTAAACAAGCTTGAAGCTTTTTTGAATTTGCTGCTTCTGTCATGTCAGGTCATCTAAAAGATGATCAGAGAAAATGGATTTTGAAATCCTTTTGGAAAAACAAGAATGCTGAAAAGGTGCGAATGGAATGGAGAGATGCCTTTCACAGCAATCCTCCATCAAGATTTGCTATTTATCGCATTCGAGATAAATTTGAAAAGACCGGTTCGGTAGAGAATGCACCGAAGTCAGGACGCCCTCGATCAGTTTCAATAACATCAAACGAGGAGCTAGTGGCCCAAACATTTGTTCAAAGTCCGAAGAAGTCAACAAGAAGAGCCTCATTGGAGTTGGACATTTCTCTAAGCTCTACTTGGAGACTGATGAGGAAAGTTGAGTTGAAACCATACCGACCCAGACTGTTGCAGCACCTTCTACCGGATGATACTGAACGACGCTTGCAGTTTGCTGTGCTCATGTTGTCGGAAATTCGGGAGAACCCAGATTTGCTTGACAAGATAGTTTGGTCTGACGAAGCCAGTTTCAAACTATCAGGTCACGTAAATAGACATAACTGTGTCTACTGGTTCCCTGAAAATCCGCACATGGTATCAACAAATGAGCTGAACCAGCCTGGCTTAACCGTCTGGGCCGGTATGTCAAGCAACGGTGTGATTGGGCCAGTATTTTTTGAAAGAACTGTGACGGCTGAGGTGTACCTTCAAATGCTCCAATCCTTTGCGATTCCTGAGATGCAGTCATTGAACAACTTCAATGAGCTGTACTTTCAGCAGGATGGTGCACCAGCGCATTTTGCAGTGAGTGTCAGAAGCTATCTGAATGACACTTTTCCAGGAAAGTGGATCGGGAGATGTGGTAGCATCCTTTGGCCTCCTCGCTCTCCCGATCTAACTCCGATGGACTTTTTCTTTTGGGGCGTTGTAAAGGAGAAAGTGTACGGACGAAAACCTCACACACTTTCTCAACTCCGCTCCTACATCACAGATGCCTGTCAAGAGATCAGTGATGACAGGAACTTATGCAGAACTGTGTGCCACAGTGTGGCTGAAAGACTACAAGAATGTGCCGATGTCCATGGTGGACATTTTGAGCATTTGCGTTCGTGAATTTTTGCAACTTTAAGTTGATTAATTTTTTGATATGTTGAATAGGCCTTGGTTATTCATTTGTTCATTTTTTTGTTAGGAAACCAAGCAAACAAAATGGTAGTTGTTTTAATGTTAATACCTTTATTAATTTCAGCCTCCTCTAGGCCATCGTCAGAAGCTTCTGACGATGGTCTAAGAGTAGGCTGGAATTAACAAAGGTGAAGGACATTTGGATGTCAGCTGTTCTTCCTTCTTCGCCTCCCTGTCTTGTGTTGACGACAGCGTCTTCGTGCACCAGGCTGAGGGGCGCGGAGGACATTCGAATGTCAGCTGTTCTTCCTTCTCCGCAGTAACACTGAAACAACTACTATCTTGTTTACATGGTTTCCTAATAATTTTTTTTTGATAGATGTTGGATAGTTATTCGACTTCTCATGATCGGTATAGATTCAAATTGGGTTGTAGTGAAATATGTAGGCATGAAAACACTGGAGATCATGAGATATTTTAATATGATTTACGCGATGTCAAAGAGTATTGAATTTTTGCCCCTTACGAATACAAGGCATATTAGCTATCTGTGGCATCGTGAAAAAGATTATTATGACATAGCTTATTAATCTATAGCATTAAGACATAGCTTTTCAAGGCCAATTTCTACTGTTAGCCTACTTTTGAAACACCTTGTATATATCTGAATTACTGTGACTAAATGAATAACATAGCAAAGATTTCATATGTTTGTAAACATAATCATAAGCAAAGATTCTATTGTTAGCACATCATCAACAAAATTCTGACAGTTTGTTGAAAAAATTTGACGCT
This sequence comes from Prostheceraeus crozeri, assembly GCA_907163375.1. Lineage (NCBI taxonomy): Eukaryota > Metazoa > Platyhelminthes > Polycladida > Euryleptidae > Prostheceraeus > Prostheceraeus crozeri. The sequence continues at coordinate 82,109 of CAJQUW010011803.1, read as the reverse complement.
CCGCAATGCAGACAAGCGATATTTCAGATATTCATTCATTACTTTCGCTGTCTCTCTCTCTCTCTCTCTTGCACACACACACACACACACTTTCATTATCTCTCTCTCTCAAACGGAGATAAACGCCATCTAGCCAGGTGGAAGCTGACCCAGCAGTGATTTTTTAGAGCATTCCAGCGAGTGGTATAGAGTTGCCCCTATGTGAAATTATTTTGCATGGTTAGAGTGCGGTTTCTATAAGCATAATGATGATTAAAATCATCTCGGCATTCATTTGTAACAGAATACAATTGCTAGTCACTTGAATAATTATTATTGTGAGGGTTCTATTCAGAGTTATATTCAGGTTATGTTCGAGAGAATATAACACGGACATGATTAGTATGACTCAGTAATTATTGACTCATTGATAATCTACGATATTCTATATATGTATATAAGTCCACTTTGATGCACTTGATTTCAAATTTTGTGCACTTTCATCGCATAGCTAATTTGGCTACGTCCACAAAAGTTACTTTTCTGCTTTCTCAGAATTTTTTATGTATTTACTCAATCTGATTTATCAATATCAAAAATCAAATTTATTTGATCGAAATATGTTGATGTAGTAATGGCAAATTGATTAGCAACGAAATATCTAACATCAAGAAGTCGAAAATGTGCAAAACAATACCTCACTATTTATCCCGTGAAGTTACTAATACCAATATTCTTGGATTCAGTGCAAGAATATCATATTTGAAACCAATTCCACTAATTCCATTTTCCACATTCATCTTAGCTGAAAGCTGATGTTCCAATTTATGGATACGTTGACAGCATGATATAACAAGCCGTATGGAAGTGCGATCTTCCACTTTGGTAGACAGAGGGTTTACCAGAGTTAATAACTAAGGATTTTAACTATTATTCATCCACTAATTTACATATATGACACACGGCAGCCGGTTTCCATTGACTTGTTACCAAACTATCATCCATTTCGACCCGTTGTAGTCAGTGATCAGCTATTAAATGAAGAGAAGAGACAATTGATCAAACTTTGTTGAATTGATATACGCAAAATTTACAGAAATCTGGATCGAATTTTAAAATGAGTATGGAAATGCGTTCATGGCGTTAAATCATGCTTCGATAGTACTTCGCTGGAGGCTCTAAAATACTTGTATCACAAATCATCATCGTTTACAGTATTTACCGATTATCAAATTGTTCTATTTATGTGATTTCCGGTTAGTAATCATAAATGTATTTGCATCTATGCAATATGTTTTTGGTTCAGCTTTCTAGAACATTTGCCAAAGGTAATAATTTGACAAACTAACGAATAATCAGTAAACTAAAATTTATTTCAATAAATATCTTTGTGGGCAATGCCGACTTTGTCATTTCCGACAGCTACTCGACAGAGACTCAAGTAAGTCTCCATTATCAAAGTCAGTACACTCAATCTCTGTCGATTGTTAACAGAATGCGTGTAACACCAAGCAGAGAACTCGAGATGATCGTCAATCACTAAACTTGGCAGTCAATAAAGAGATTTTTTGTCATCCACGGAAAGCAATTCCCTGTTGTGTATTTCCTTGACCCAAAACATATTCAAGTCAGCTTTGGAGGGTGGAATTTAAACAGGATTTGTTCTTGTCATTTTCTATACTTAACTCAAGCTTGAGCAGTGTTAAGTGATGCTTTTCCGGTTAAATACTTAGCAGCTCTTTAAAGCATTAGTCGAACAAGGTCTGAGAATCTACTCAGACGCTCATATTAGATAATATTTTTCATGGATTTGATTGTAGAGGACACGCTTATAATTTTAAATTGCAAAATCACTTGTGACTTTGAATAATGAATATTCTACAACATATGCTTGCAGGCAGAAAATCAATTTCAATAAAATAATGGTGCTGATCAAATAGTGAAGAAATTATTTGAAATTAAGATTAAAACGGAGAATGGCTTGCAATGCAATAAAAGTAATTTAAAAGTAATAATATATTTTTTTCTGATTGAGCTTGATGGCAACAAACATTCCGTACAGTATATTACTGTACGTCTCATTATAATTCGAATGATTGAGGGTTTTGCGTAATAGACAAGACCCGCTAGGTAGGATTCTCCATTGAAATTCCAACTCAACATATGAAAGCCGATGAATCAACACGAATATCAAATTAAGACACGACACGGTCAAAAAAATTCGAAGGATCCAGGAAACGGAAGAATCCAAAGTTAAACAATTACCCTAGTGGAGAATCTTGTAAATAATTAGGTAATTAAAAGTCATGAATGAATGAATTAATACTGACAACATAGAGTAACCTACTCTAGTATAGAGCAGGTACTGAAATACGTATAAAGGCAAGTCTACTCAACTGAAGACGGTAAGGGAAATAAATTAATACTTATAAACGATTTAAATTTTTTTTATCAAATAAGAACTGTAACAAGAGTTCGTCATGGACCTGACGAGAAGCTAACTAAAAATAACAAAGGTGAAAATTAGAAACCTAAAAAACCAAAATTAAGTTTGCTATGTATGGAGTCATCAGGGAGGAACCATGTGGCTGCATGAAGCAAGGTTTCGGCCCCTAACCTCCAACCTATACCACATGGCGGGGCCAGGCCAACCATATCGAATGTACGACATGGAAGGTCTCTCCAAGCCTGAGGAAACATAGCAGAACCAAACCGAAAATATATTTTTTAATATATTAGGACAAAAGGACGCACTTGAAACTAGAAGAGGTTATCTTAGCCCAACATGCCAATGATGGATGGCATCTGGCAGGGCGAAAAACAACCAAACTTAAAAACGAGGAACCTATTCTTGGAGAAGGACTTAATGCAAGAATTAACCAGCAAATTATTCTTATAACCCCGTCCTTTAAAGATATCAAAAATGCCCTTAGCTCTTGATATGAAGGCGGAAGCATCAGATGAAATCCTAGCGAATCTGATGAGTTGGGCAGCAAAGATGTTTAAGCCAGTGTTCAAAGGCATGTTACTCTCGGGGAAAGTATACAGCACCACTGGGAAGCTGAACTCATCAACCTTATGGTAAACCTCTGTGATGTAATGGCCACCATCTTCGATCCTGATTTTTACATCCAAATAATTAACACATTTGTTGTTGTCCCCGCTTCTGCTTGCCAAGAGATCTACCGGGTAGATTTCAGGAAGGATCTTATCAAAATGTTTGAAGTTAAACACACAAATGCCATCGACATACCTAGTGGTACGAGAGAGAAGTTTGGCTAAGCCAAATCTCTTACTCGCTAGGAGCCCCCTCACAAAATAAAACTCCCTGTAAGCCAAAAACAGGTCAGCTAAGAGCGAGCTGGAATTCCCACCCATAGGTATGCCTCGAATTTGCTTGAAGACAAGTCCCCCGAAAGTGACAAAAGTGTTATTCAGGATAAAACTAATTGCATTAAGGAATTGGGTTTTGGACCAGCAGTTATACCCTTTGTATTTTTTATTCGAGAAGAAGGTTCTATAATAGCCAATGCAAATAAAGCTCTTGGAACTGCTAAAAATTAACTCACATAAGTCTTTCAAGGACTCCATAACCTGGTCTAAATTAAGATTCGTATAGAGTGTGGAGAAATCATATACTTGTAAGGAGTGTAATAGTATGATGGAAAACGCATTAAAGAGGCATAAGTCCTAAAAGTGATAACATACAAAATGACTCGCATTCAAAAGTTGCTTATGCTGCAATTATGCATACGATTATCGCTTAAGTCTGTAATGTTTCCTTGAAAGAAAATTATTTATTCGTCCTCTGTTCCGATTTCAAATGTGTTGTCTAATCAATTTCAAATCAAAGCTTGTGAACATGTTACATTGAGCAGCATTGTGTACAAATGCATGCAGCACTAAACACGAATAAGGTGACAAGCAGCAAATCAGGGATACGGAGTCCTATCATTTTGATAGGACTCCGACTCCGAGTGACAAGTACATGTAGCCTAGATTTTTGAAAAACTGGTAGCCTACATCATGGATCATTATAGGCTTACCTGAACCTATCTTAAGTGGTCATTGCTGTATCAATTTTCAATCACTCGACTCGGCTCCTCCCATCTTGTTGATGTGTGCTTCACATGGCTTTTCTCCAGTCTCTATCAGGCAGGAAAATCCCCATCCTTCTTCAAAAAATATGAGTACACTTTCGATTTTAATATGCGCTTTGGAGGAGCCATCACACAAGATTAACGTGAGGATAAGATGTAACGTTCTCAAACAAACTGGTATTTCATTTTTGTCTCTGATGTGACCTTTGGTGCGTAGGTGTGATCGCAGCTAGGAAGGCTTGTCTTCTCTACTAAATCACCGAGTGAAACGACAATCCTTTTTTCACTATCACGGTTCATTCCATCAACTATTACAAGCTTTGCATGCAGCAGTGTCTCTGTACTTTTGTTTGACGGTAATGAGAAAGTTGACATCACGGCAGTGACAGCTATGCACGAGGATAAATAATTTGTTTGCATTATATTTCGGGTCTAGTTATAGACCGCAGTCCGGAGTCCCATCATTTGATAGGACTCCGACTCCGACTCCAGCAAAATTGATAGGACTTCGGGACTCCGACTCCGCATCCCAGCATCAAATATATTAATAAGTTTACTCGTCCGAGGCGTTTTGTCCCCATTGCCAAGACGAGCTAACTCGTCGATACAACATTATCTTTTCAGTTATTTGACAAGTAAATTTCTCATAGTTATATATTTGAAGGTTAGCACAAGCTGTACGAGTATAAGCTTTTTGCTTTTTGGGGTTGAAGGTCGTTATGACGCTTGTATCTTATCTCGTACATATACTGAAAATATGCACATCTCTGAGAAAATATCAATTTAATTGGGTGTACTCACAGAGATCGATTCGTCCGTCTCTGTTACTCTAGAGGTGACGCGATTCTATCTCATCAATTGTATGCAATGGTAGAGAGATGTGGAAACTGCTCTCTTGGCTTATGTGATTGGCCAAGCGCGCAAAATGCGTAAGGAAAGTTGTATTAGGATTCATACGAACTGTCGTTGGCACATTGAAGACTGAACATCTGCCAAGTGGACAGTACCTATCATTGACTTGGTGTTTCTCCGTGATAAACTCATCAAATGAAAATGTTATTTACATAGTTAGACTGTCCATGTCTAAGTTTACTTTCTGAGTACATTCAATATGGTGTCAATGATTTAGCACGTCAGAATTCAGGCTTGAATTTGTATTACGTTCAATGGTAAAGTGATCTTTATGCCCACGGGTTTAGTTCTTGGCGTGACCATCAGTATTAGAAAATGTTATCTCTAGACCAAAAAACGCAGACAGATCAATTTATCTCTGTGGGTGTACTCAATACAGTTCTACACAAATCAACTTAAAAAGCCTAATTACATGTTTGTAAATCATATTTGCTCTATACGTGCATTTCACATCATGTTTTTACACATATAGTGTAGTTGTGAATTTGGGATCTCTGCAGCTGTTTTGAGAGTCAATTATTCTAATTGCTATGAATTCGGTATTCCCATTTCTTGAGTTGATAAAATAAGAATATTGAGCATGTGTCGCCTTCTGCAGCACACAACACGCAATTAATCGTTTCCATAAAATGTACCATCAGGAGGCTTTACTGTTGCAGCCACTTTGGTTGCAGCAAGCATCGTGAAATAGCCTTGTGAAACAATTTATCTGTGTTTGATTCATTGTCTTTGCTGAGACGACTGAATGACACCCGAAAGATTTGAAAGCTAGTTCAGATGAAAGAAAACACAATTATTTTGTGTAGAATTGGGCTTTCCTGAACAATGACTAAAGCATGCCAAATAAAAGGTCATGAAATAGCTCCACTGGTTATTATGAGTCGTGGTAGCGAGAGTCACTGCTCTCGTCAACTGGTGCTGGTTATCCGAGGCTAAAAATTATATAATCTCCGGATGACAAATGCACATCAGAAAGCGGACCGCTTCAGAAATTGCTGCACAAAAATTATCTAAACCTGAAACTTCAATTTGAAACAGAAATGGCTTTTATATTACTCCAAAAAGCTTTATAATTGGCGAAATTTTGACTTTCAAAGTCTGTTTTGAAGATTCACATTGGCCCGTTTCGAGTTGCCAAATCGATGTGACCTTGCAACTAGAAATGGTGATTACGCATAAAAGTTTCCGCACTTTACATGAACTTCTTTTCAAGGTCTCTTCGAGTTTCGCCCAGTCTGAGCTCACATATGTTGGGAAAAATTTCAATTCTACGTTTGTAAACATATCAGGAAAATGTCATCGCGTGTCATTTATGGCACATTTTCATGCAAAATATTTTGATACATGTAGAACTCATGTTTTCGATTCTTTTGTTTTACTGCGTGTTGTTGCATATGCAAGATTGAAATATCGCAAAGTACGTGAAAACAGTGTTAATACTTTAATGTTGATAAACGGACATTGACATTAAATACAATACAACGTCGTGGACTTGCGCTTTTGCATGATAACTTTGCCTAAACGATGGAGGCTTGCAGCGGATGATATTGGGAAGATATCGTGACCTTGTTTGTGTACTTTGTAGGAATTCACGGTTATAATTATTTCCCTTTATTATTTGATAATCATTTTGATAAGATGATTTATGATAAATCGCCTTACGGCAAGAATCTACAGCTGTTGCTTGTTCTAACCTGAATGAATGAATTGGTGAACAAATCATCATCAAAACGCTATTATTGTACGGTTTACTCTCAAGCTTGATTCATATAGCATCGTGATGATTCATGGAGTCCACCATCCGATGTCCGAAATGAGACAAGACTTTTGTTTTTCCAGACAGAGTAAGATTTCTCAATTGGATGTGTAATCCAGGGGAGTGGTGATAGCCAACATTGAGAGATATTGCATATAAACCGTCCTAAAGATAACATTACTCTCGGAGGATTATATTATTTTCCTTTACAAGCCATCATTATTCCTCTGGATTGCGCATGCAGTTGAAAACTTAGAATGGCTGGCAAAACTAATGAAATCTTATCTCATTTCACCAGGATATCGTGTGGCCGACTCGGAGAAAGAGCTCGTTCATAATACTTGCGCTTTCTGCCTAAATTCGCTCAAGAGCTTCTATTAAATTTTTATTTCTAGATTGTCACCCAATATCAGCAAAGCGACAATTCTTGTGCCTCCAGTTGTCTTGCAAGTTATACGGAGGGTCAAACAACGCAAAGTTCCATTCCTTTATGAAGTCCAAGTACTTCCGAGCTTGGTACACTTAATAATGATCTAACATTCATTTTATAACTCAAAATGAGATTTGTCATTTTATCATTTTCATTGCACTTTTAATGCAGACATCTTCCAGAGTAGGCAGAAATGTGATTGATATTCCTCGTATCCGCTAGCTTGCCTGAATTGCCCTCAAAGATAATGAAAACGTCATGACAACCGATGCTATTGGTGCAGGTAAACAAATAGACTGTCATGATCACAGAATGATATTATTTACAAAAATAGATTCATGGAATTTGGTATAGACACAACCTGATTTCAGTAATTTCATTCTTCTTAGGAACTAGCAACATTTACTTAGATCGGTATCTGACAGAGAGATTGAAATTAACGTCAACAAACAGCTATTGTTCATTCTATTCCCACCAACTTACGCAATACGAAACGTCGAATTTCTGTGGATAAATCTGTTAGCTGAAATATTTACTACTGAACAATAAGACTTTTTGTTGAATGTACATTTAACCGATTCATAGCAAATCATAATTAGCTTTAATGTAATGAAATGAAATGATTCGCTAGAAACTAAAATAATCAGGATAAATGACCGAAATACATCATGCAAGCAAGTGATTCGGATACCGTCTTCACTTGTCGAAATACAATTGAATAATGGAGAAACAAGATATCAATTCACAATTCTCTCCCAATTCACGTTCATATAATAAATTCTATGAATATCATTTTGTGATCATAACAGTCTATTTGTTTACCTGCAACAATAGCATCGGTTGTCATGACGTTTTCATTATCTTTGAGGGCAATTCGGGCATCTACGAATATCACATTTCTGCCTACTCTGGAGGATTTCTGCATTAAAAGTGCAATGAAAATCATAAAATGACAAACCTCATTTTGAGTCATAGAATGAATATCACATCATTGCGTTATTAAGTGTATCAAAGTCGAAAGTGCATGGATCAACATAAAGAAATGGAACTTTGCGATGTTTAACCATCGGTAACTTGCAAGACAACTGGAAGTATAGCTCAAGAATTGTCGCTTTACTCATATTCGGCGACAATCTACAAAATAACAAGAAGCTCGTGAGCGAATTTAAGAAGAAGCATCAGTAGCCTTCGAACTATAACTCCAGGGTGAAAATGTTTCCATGAGTCATTGCCGTGCTATGAATCAAGCTTTTATTGCTCTGTGAAGAATTACAGGCAGATTACGTGAGAGATTGGATTTGGATAACAGGAGCAGCACTTTGGAAATCAGCATTAAAGTATTAACACTGTTTTCACGTACTTTGCGATATTTCAATCTTGCATATGCAACAACACGCAGTAAAACAAAAGAATCGAAAACATGAGTTCTACATGTATCAAAATATTTTGCATGAAAATGTGCCATAAATGACACGCGATGACATTTTCCTGATATGTTTACAAACGTAGAATTGAAATTTTTCCCAACATATGTGAGCTCAGACTGGGCGAAACTCGAAGAGACCTTGAAAAGAAGTTCATGTAAAGTGCGGAAACTTTTATGCGTAATCACCATTTCTAGTTGCAAGGTCACATCGATTTGGCAACTCGAAACGGGCCAATGTGAATCTTCAAAACAGACTTTGAAAGTCAAAATTTCGCCAATTATAAAGCTTTTTGGAGTAATATAAAAGTATATAATAATATATCAAAGTCGCCTCGTAGGTGGTCAATAGCTCGAAAGTACGAGGACGGAAAACAGTCTTAAAGCGATCCAGTACATCATCAACATTGCAAGAATATAATTGAAGATGACGTGTGATGACACTGGATGCTGTCATCTTAGCCAATTAGAACGTGATCACGAACTCTTTTACCAAGCTGCCTATCAGTTCTGCCGATGTACTTGCCCCTGCAAGTGCACTGAAAATTTTAGATAACATTAGAATTGACAGTAACTGGCAACCGGTTCTTGGACAATTACTAATAAAAATTGACAATTATACATGGGTATGAACCGTTCATATCATCAATCAAAAAAGTGAAAGGCATGATTGTAAGCTTTGATCTGGGGTCTAAATGACCCTTCAGATTTTTGAGGGTTAACCTCGTGGTTATGAATATGTGTATGCCATGTACAAACAATTTGCTCTTAGGTTTGAGTAGCGGAAGGACCCAGATTCAAGTGATCTTTCATTTATTTATAATTACAGTATCAAAATAACACTGTCGAACGTTTTCGGCCAGCGTCCACTAGCCATGTTCACGACAAATTAGCAAAGACGTTTTGTAAAGACACTTAGAATCAGATATAGCACAGCAATCAGCGCAGCCGACCAATCAGACACTAGATGAATACTGGCACACAACGATCTCGACAGGCATGAAAGCTGAACAATAGACAATCGTGACAAAGGCAACCAACAATGGACAACAAAATGAGTGACAGCGCTCCACACTGAAGTACGTGGCCGGAACAAGATATAAAAAGCATAGGAAAAGGGTCATATACAAAATAATGTATGTATATATGTATACTGTATATATACTCAGTGACAAAAAGAATGAAACAAGTCCTGATATGAATACTTATGACTTAAACTTGGTTGTACTGTACGTTTGTTTGTTGTTTGCAAAAGGAGAACTCGAATGTTTTACTCAAAAACATTTAATTTGATACTCATGATTTTATCAACTTAAGTTAGAAACGGGTGTGACCACCACGAGCATCCAAACAGGCATCGATGCGTAAGGGCATGGATGAGCACAGTCGCTGGATGAATGCCAGGACTAAGAGGTTCCACTGCTCGATCAGTCTGTCGTCCAACATCTTCAAAGACACTGGTGGGTGGTTGTACCTCTCCCTCACTCTGCAACCAAGTTCATCCCAGCAGTACTCGATGGGGGAACGTCGGGAGAACGTGAGGGCCATTCCAAGGTTGGGATTCCACTGCTTGCTATCCTGTTAGAGACCACGGAAGCGCGATGGGGCCTTGCGTTGTCATCCTGAAAAATCAATTGATTCGATTTCACTGCTGGAACCACGACCGGTGTCACGATCTCGTCGGCATATCGCTGTCCTGTCAATGTTCCTTTCACTACGATTGCTGGTGTTTTTCCATTGTGCCAGATACCGGCCCATACCATAACACTACCGCCGCCGCCGTACCGGTCGTGTTCTTTGATGCAACATGGAGCAAATCGTTCACTTGGCAAGCGATGAACACGGATCCGACCATCGTTGAAATCGAGAGTAAACCTCGATTCATCAGTCCAGAGCACACGTTCCCACTGACTGTCACTCCACGACTGATGACCTTGACACCACGTCACTCGTCTCCTTCGATGTTCCAGGCTCAGCGGAATTCTCACAGCGGGTCGTCAAGACTGTATACCAGCTTCTCGCAATCTTCGATATGCAGTTCGAACGCTACAGGCAACGATCCCAGCAACCTTCCAGTACACAATTAGCTTCGGGACGGACACAAATCTGTTTCTTTTAGCAGCTAAAACTAAGCGTGCATCTGTCCGCTTGCATGATACCCTTGGTCTTCCTGATCCGTTCTTCTTTTCCACATTTCCTTCTGCTTTCCAACGACACCACCACCTCCATACAACGACCCTTGAAATTTTCAATTCTTTCGCAACAGTCTTAGAACTTAGCCCACAACGCATCATCCCAATTGCCATTCCTCTGGTAAAGTTATCGTGCGCCATTTCATAAGTCAAATCTGGTCAGCAGTAGGTGGTGATTCTGTTCAACTTCTAGCTGTTACTGTGATCAATATCAAATTTTGAAATTTGATGGTCCTATATCATTTCCCTTATCATATGGAGTTCAATGGTGATACATAGAAAGCGAGATATCATCTCAAACCATAGAAAAAAAATGAAACAAACTTCCATTCAAGTCAATGATAGTTGGTTTCATTATTTATGTCAGTGAGTATATGTATAATGTATGTCACAAAACATGTATGTGAAACAAAGTGAAAAAGAAATTCAAACAAAATAAAGAAATAAATAGAAGGTGAAAAATATACAGAAAGATGAATTAAATTAAAAGAATTATGCACAGTTTAAAAATTGTGAGATAAAAAAGCTAGGAAATATATACAGGGTTAAAAAAACCATATGCTAGGCACGGTCCAAAGAGTGGAAAACCCGATTCCCTCCACCTCTTTGTCTGGTATGCCAAGCCTCTTAAAAAATCCTTATAAAGTAATTACTCTCCCTATCCAACCTCTTGGATCATTCCACTATTCAAACCTTGGCACATATGATTCAGTCTCTGTTCGAAACAATCTGTTCACTTATCAATACATAAAATAATTTTAAGGGTCACTATAACCACGTATCAAGAGGTAGATGACAGTAGCATCGTAATATCCTGAAGTATCAAACAATTGATGCGGTTTACTATATCAATCATGTTCAGATATCACAACTCTGATTACTTTTCAATTTGATTCCAGAATCAAAATTCTGGAAAAATCATTTTTTTAGGGAAGTATTTTATCAAGGAGTTTGCATGACTTTGTTGGTTTTCATTTCGTTTTATTAAGAGTGATGTTCATTTAGTTGACACTTTACTATTTGCTAATGCATGCTAAATCCGGCTGATTTTGACGAGAGCTGAATTAGCAGAGGGGTACGTTTATTTTTATTTCGCACAGGACTGTGTTACCGTAGCAAAATAATTTATTGTAGCTCTTTTACTATGGGAAAGCAGATTAAGTTACTTGCCTGTTAGTGATGAGAAGATTTCATGCAGAAGCTGAGAATTCAAACAAAATATGAATTTCATATTCTGTAGCCGCATGATCATGATGAATTGGAACTCGTATCCGATAAAATATCACTCTCCCTTGAATTTCTACAAATCCTTGATTATAATTAAGAAAACGAGTTCTTACTCGACGTTTCGGGTCCAGACCCTTCTGCACTGAGTAGAAATCGAGCCATGAGGACAGATTTTCAAGTCATTGAAGAAGAATATGGACCGGAATCGTCAAGAAGAAACTCGTTTTTTATTTTTTGAAATCAAGGATTTGCAGAAATTCGAGAGAGTGCAATATTTCTCGGATATACGAGTTCCATTTCACCACAATCATGATCCTCCCGTTTGCTGCTATCCATAGAAATTGATAGCAATGAAACCCAAAATAAAATGTCAGTAAACCTTCATGAAGTACACAGCACTTGTACAGGAATCCACGTATTTTCACATTGATGCACTTGTCAACGACAGTATCATTGGGTTAGAATCAGTCACATGTACTATTCTAAGCTTCGCATTGGCTCGTCATGTCCCAACTTAGTTCCCCCGGATGCACCGCGACCTTGAGTCAATTTCCATTCTAGTCAACTTCAGATAAACAATCCATTTCTATGCTGCCACCACATGGTCTAATACTGTGTGAGAATACTTTCATATCTGACCATTTACATGCCTCAACCATAGAAATAAGACTTGGCTTTGTTAATTTAGTAGGAGTAAAGTGGACAACAGATGTTTGTTGATAGGCATTTCTATTACAGCTGCTCGGTTAGGCACCGATATATGTGGGAGATCCTAGTCACTCACTCACTCAATCCGTGAACGTCGTGGATGTTCGTTGGGGTGATACGGTGGATGCGGCAACCAATGCTCTCCAGACTGAACGGTCTTTGCACAGGTGCAGCAGCTGACAAACCGGACTCTTCGTCCATTCTCTCACCTTCTCTATCCAATATTTCCTCGACCTTCCTCTTTGTTGTTGCCTTTCTAAGGTTCCTGGTAGGATGGTCTTCGGCAAGAAGTCATAGCGACAAACATGTCCAAACCAGGCGAGGTTTCTTCGCTTAACATTAGAAAGAATGGGCTCTTGCTCTCCGACGTACTTGATTGCTTCCTCACATATTCGCTTGCTTTCCGGTCGATGCACGATATTCTTAAAAGTTTCCTAAAGCACTTTTGATCGAGAGCGTCTATTTTTCATTCTAGATCTACTGTGGTAACTTGTTGCTTCTGTACTTCATTCCGTTCTTCATTGTTTCTTAGCTGTTCTCGTTTTCCGTCTTCTGCATCTGTTAACCTCTCTGTATAGTTAATCTGCCTCACTGCTTGTATTCTTCGATTATCACATAAATCCAGAAAATCGTCAATCACCCATTGACTGTTCTTCTGTTCTGATCTTCTTCATTTTCTTCCAAGCACTTCCATGGCTGTTTCTTGGAGTATTTCATTCATTTTGTTTGTGACTTCATTCATGTCATGTCATGTCATGTTATTGTCTCCTAGTAGAGCAAGGGCACTGAATCTTCTACCGACCTTAGCTTCAAAAATTTCGGCATTCTTTCAACTTGTCTGTGTTGAATATGATTCACTGCAGCTCCTGTTTAAAGACTCTCCGTAACTGCGCTTCTATTGCCATCAATACCATCTACTACATTCTACTGCTAGGAAAGGGTATTGGTCAAAGTCAAGTCATGACTGCTTGCAAATTTCAAATGACGAAGGTCACGGTCGTTGGTTTCGCCAATCCCAAAGCGTCCCACAGTTCCTGCCCATTGGTCGTATGCGTCTATGCCAACTTTGACGTTCCAATCTCCTGTAACTATATGTCTTTCTTCGGGATCTTCTTCATAGAAAGTTTCTACATATTCATCATCGTAATCTTGTGTTGGGGCATACACATGCATTATTGTTATATTATTAGGGCGTGCAGAAATGCGGATGGTGATAAGTCTGTTGGATATTGGAGTGCAGCATAAGACTGATCTAGAAACGGTTTCATTGACTATGTAGCCAACTCGATGAAGTCAATCTTCTCCGCTGTACCATAAGTTATGTCCTTCCTCGGTTATCAGCCCTCCGTAACCTGTCCATCAGACTTCAGCCAGGCCAATGACGTCCCAAGTTTATCTAGCTAATTCGTGCGTAAGTTCTTTCAGTTTTCCGGAAGCACGTAGGGTGCGAATGTTCCAGATTCCAATGACGGTTTTCTGCTGGGAAAGTCTCAGGGTTTGTTTTGTAGCTCCAGCAACTCACTTTTCACTCCCACCCTGAAGCAAGTCAGTGGGAAGCGCGGCCGTTGTTTGTCATAGCCTCGACCGATCCAGCATGGAACATTTCGCTTATGCATCCATGACATCATTTCAGTCGGCTGTGGTTTAGGTGACTTGGTGGAGTCCATCTCCTCTCTAAGCCCTTGGTGGTTTTATATCGGAGCTTCCTTCTGAATAGGATAACGAGTCTCACCCACCCGCACCCAGTTATACCGCCGGGCGCTCAGTCTCCCCACAGACAAATCGGTTCACAACGGGTGGGGGGCACGAGAAGGCATGACTGCAGACACAATTTGTGAAAGAGCGGTCTCCTGCAATTTCACTATGCACCGCGACGAATCGTTTCCCCTGGTTAGGAGAGGCTGCGGTTCGCGTCCTAACCTTGCTTAGGCATGATGTTTCGCTTAAATCCACCCCCAAGACCTTAAGGAGAATATAATTGCTGCAGATCTTTGCCGTAAGGCGATGTATTGCAAGTTGATAACAACCGTGCGTCTTTACACAGTGAACTGACAAGTTACTGCTACCAAACTATTGTCAACCACTGAAATCCGCCATCGTTGAGGTACCGTTGTCATAACAACGCATATCCATGAGCCAGTCTTTTATCATTATATGGCTTAATGGTCTCATGCAAGAATTGAGATCTTATTATGATTTCAAGCTTTTAATTCAATTCTCATCGGCGTGATTTTACGATTAGCTAAATCTATGTTTCATTTCTTTAATCTGAATAGTAATGTGTACCCATTTACATCTTTTATAGTTACACTGTCTTTGATTATGATATTTTTTTCTTTCAGTAGCGGGTAGTTTGTGACATGATCACGCTTAACGGCTATTCTCACTTAAGAGGAATTTCAAGGCTGGGTATTTTCTCCATGCTGTGACAAAAGCTTATAAAAGCGCAATGATGCTATATTTGACATTTTTGGAAACCTTATTTGCTATATTAGATAAGACCAAACGATATGAAACCAACCTCTTTACCATTAGATGATAATTTTGCTCGAAAGGCGAAGAAATAGTCAAAAATGGCTGTCTCTAAATAATTTTTTGATTTTTTGATTTTACATCAAGGATCCCAAAAATCGCTGGTCTTCGACGCGATGTTGGCATCAATTTCACTATTCGTCTGCTTTAGACAATTACTGAACATGGATAACCACGATTTTATTCAGTGAACAATGGTGTCCAATCTTTTGTTGCGCACGCTATTTTAACTTTCAGACGATATTCTGAACGTGTCATAAACAAAGTGTTTATTAATATTATAATATATAAGTATTATAATATATTAATATATTATATTAATATATTAATATATATTATAAGTATTATAATAACCCTTATATACTTACTTTGGTCATAAATCATAATCTAAATGCATTGAATACTATTAAAAAAGTATTGAGCATAAACGTTTTAATGTTTTTTGCCGCTTTCAAAAATATGAAACATCTTTTCGTATAGAGACGTTTGAAAATGTCTAGCCTATAAGTGTCCACTGCAAAAGTTGGGTTATTTCATTAAAACGTGTAGAACAAAGAGTGATGCATATTCAGATTTTCTTTTTGCGTTTTATTTTCATTCATATAATAAATTTACAAAGATCCCTCAATAGCATTAATAAACACAATTTAAAAGTATTTAAAAGTACAGAATTTTATCTACAAAGATGAGTGAGTACTTGTAAGATAGTTGCGTACACTATCAAACACAATATTTACATTTTACTGTCATATCTTTGGAAATGGACTGCAGAGGCCAAAGCGTCCTAAAACTATCTGTTATCAGACATCATATAAAGCTCACTGTACCGCTCTCTCCTGGTTTGAAACTTCTGTACAAAGGAAACAAAGACTTGAAAAATGTGAATTTCGACTTAGTGTACTATATTACTAGCAAAGTTTGTATACATAAATGTCAGAATTTGATGTCTTATTGTAAATTTCTAAGTATGTAACATTATTTTTGATTCAGAATATCTTTGTGCTTCAGTAGCCTAAAAGGCCTCTAAAAATGACAGTATATAGAGTACGCAACTTATCTCAGATTGTAATCTACGGTATCATGCCATGAGATGTTGCACTAAAGCATCGTTTGATTAATTTGTTTTGATAATCGTTTTTTATTCTCTAAAGTGATATTTTGTGATGTAGGCCCCAAGCTGCATAACTGCAGCTATACAAACGAGATCCAAAATGCATATTTTGTCAAGAACCAGGTGACCTTGCATCCCATGGTGCTGCATTACGTCTAACACGGCGAACTGCAATGTAAAATCTTTGTGGTTATATCTGATGAAGTGAGCCACAAAGGTCTCGCGGTTTATGCATTTGTCAAGAGGTTGCAGTTGCACATCAAGCACATGTTCTGGACATGCGGATATTTCATTACATGTCCGACAGCCCAACATATCAATACAGGAACACCAAAATGATGAATCTTGTGAAAAAATATGAAGAACTGTTTGGTTCAAAATTTACTTGGACTTACTTCGAAACGGGACATGGTAAAGGGCCTTGCGATGGTATTGGTGCCACAATCAAGCGTCTCGCAGACGACGCTGTAAAGATAGGATCGGTCGAAAACACTGGTTTTAAAGGCATCATGAAGAAGGTGGTTTGGAAACGAGATTTTGCAGCTATGCTTGTAGCTAATTATGAAATTGATATTTAAAATACCGGCCGGGCTAGGTTAACGGCTTGACAACCTACTGGCTAAGACTAGCAGTCAGTCAGATTAGAGCGTTAGACATCAGTCGATTTCTCGATTCACGGCATAAGTACACTGGATAAGCCGGAGTTCCTGATGAGGCGCACCGGTGCTGATTTCTACCAATTTCTATGCAAATTAATCTTCAATCAGATAATTAGACGTTTGCACTTTGATAATATATTTCGCAATATTCATGTTAAAGCAATTTAGAAGCAATACGCGCAATAGCTTATTTATTCAAGATATGGAGTGATTTAACTATAGATAAATAAACTGGTGAATGCACAATTTGTGCAAAGTTCATTTAGGTTAGATTCCGGAAACTTTTTGAGATATCCATGTACAGTAGGATTTAGAAGTACCGTTACATGTGGGTAAATAACTACCTACAAATTAAAACTTAAATCGACGGCCCTCACAGTTGTGAAGCATACTATGAGAGCTTCATAGTGCCCATTACGAAGATAAAGTTTCAGCTACACTCAGAATTCTCTGAAACAAGTAGCTGAGAATTCAGAAATAGGCTTATAATCTAAACGTTATAGTGTCGAAGCAATTTTGTGTTTGAACATACAACAGCAAAATAATTGTAAACTTTCCTCATGAGTCGTAGCGGTTATTCTGAGTGCCTAAACTGTTTTATTGTAGCCAACTATCGGCAATTTTGTATATTGAACAACCAACGGTTCCGTCAACGGCCGCTGAATAAAGGCATGAAGAGGAATTATCAAGAAGCGTTTGCAATATTTACGTCACATAAATTATGTTACATTTACATGCTCTTACAAGGTAGTAATTCTTATATTCGACAAAACAATCAATTCTCATTCTGTAGAATGAATGCCGTCAATGGGCGACATAAGTCTAATAAGAATAACCGGCCGGCTGCCCCGTAGCTGAGTCTTCAAAATTTATGGCCGTCCTGCGGCCGGCGTTGCTAAAACCCTGATGCCAATTAATTATAAAGTCATGTTTAAAACTATGTTTTTAACCACAAAGCCACGTTTCGCTTAATCATAGCTCTAACCCATCAATCACTTGCTATCAAATCTTGAAGGAAAAATTTCTGTGTATTCCGTCTTTAAGTTAAATTTGAAGTTCAGAACGCTCTGCAGAAAAAGGGAAATTTGATTATGGTTTTGGTGAAGAGAAAGACAGAAGCAATATCAGTAACGATATTCATTCACAGAGTCATCTCTCCATGACTGCAACCATTGTGTTCATTTCACTATTTCCAATTGTAAGAAGAATCACATTCATGAAACTTGGAGACTAAATATTTCATCTTTCTATTGTCGATGCGTTTCAAAAAGTGAACATCAAAAGCCTCTATAAATCAAACGAATTTCACCCTTGGAATTTGGTTACATTTCTGTAAAGGAAATATTTCATTTTTCATCGAAAGAATTCCATGTTGCTTCATATTCATCATAAAGTGCAACATATTGATCTAAACACTATAGCTATGAATGACAAAAATGTGAATGCACTTAATTTCAATTAGCATTCTTTACAGAAGATGTTGTCATTGAATCCGCGCACTATCAGTTTGAAATGGCGGCAGTAGAGCATGGCATAAACAATCTTCTTTAATAATCAATTCCAGACTCCACTGTGGGTGGAATGACCTTTCGGTGTACACTTTTAAATGAATTTCTCCGTATGACGTATTGGAGACATTTCTTTCAGCTCAAAACTAGAGCATTGATCTTGAAATGAGTAAGACCTAAGAAAAGCGCATACTCAAATTCAAAAATTATATAATATCGCTGTAAGCAATTAAGAGCAAAACAACTTCTACAACTGCACTCAAGTATCCCAAGAAACAGGCATGTATCTTTACTTATTTATAGTGTCGGCAAACTCGTCGTTCAAATGTTTGCATGAATTCAAAGTTGGCTTACATGAGCTTCCTTCACATATCTAACGTGGCATGACGCGATAAAAGAACTCTGAAACTCTGCTGCTTATTACAGCAACTTACCATCCAACTTGTAATCCATTTGGAAAATCCTTCATAACGCAGCTTTAAAATTTCACATCATAGGTTTCTTTAGCATTAAAATATTTTAGGACAATTGCACATTTCAAATGTGAAGGTGGATTGCACACATGACCTTTGATGTCTATCGAAACAGGTTTTTATAGATATTCAGGAAGAGGCTGTTACGACCTCCCCAAAGGTACGAACAGAAAAAAGGCCAAATCCCTGTGAGTGAATAATGTATTTAATATTTGCAAAACAGGTGGTGGTCCTTAAGATAGCCGATTTGTGGTTCGCTGAGAATGTGGTGAGTGCATTGTCATCAACTTAGCACCGGAAGGCGATCAGGACACTGAGGCAGGAATATTGAGCTACGCTGCAGACTTCACCACACGGCTTGTCCTAGAACTGGACATTGACTGAGGCCGTGAGACGAGGTGTCGCGGCAGCGTCAGAGATTCACCGCAAAAGAACGTGCATGCAGGCGGGAGAGTGAGAGAGAGCTAGTCTTCGATTCGTCGGCAGGGAAGTTTTGATGTGTTTCCCAATTGTACGGGATCGATCATCCATCTGGAGCATTTTATTGGTGCTCAGTCATTTGCCGATTCTCTGACACTGGGTATCGCTTCGCTCTCCTGTGAAGGAAGGGAACGAGAATCTGTGCCGATCGATGTCTCACATAAACGATTCTATTGGTCGTCGCTGACTTGAGGGTTATTTGACGCAAAGTATCTCTTCTGGCTGAATCGAGGCGATTCAACGTAGCAAAGTGCGTCAAGGTAACAAAGTTTAAAAAAAAACAAGCTAATGACTAGTTAATTTTCAATAGGCACAAAATATGATTTAAGAGAAAATTTTTATATCCTAAAATGTCTAAAAATTTTAAAAATACTTACTAGAAGGACAGACAACGCTTCTCCTCTCCTCATGTGTAATGAATTGGCGAGTAAGTCGTTCTGTTCAAAATTATGCTTATCACTTACATATTGAAAAGATCCTATTTAACAGTCTGCTCATTCAGATGATAAGAGGACAGGTCTGTTTCCAATCAAAATGCCAGACCTAGCTAACACAGCGGGAACTACCAGGTGTGTAAGAGAATTAATATTAGTTCCTTAAAGGGGAAGTGAAGCACTTTTACAACTTGATCTTAGTTGATTCATTGACCATAACTTACAGCAGTGCTACTATTCACGAGGTCAGATTCGACACCGTCTACGAATTATAGCGAGAAATGTCTTCCCAATAGATCAGCCAATGAAATCGCGAGGGAAACAATAGCGTCACTGTGCCGGGAATCCCGTTTCTCTCTCGTGTCGTGTCAAGCAGCTAATGTTATTGTATCGATCTACTCGTTGAATTGACCTTGACTCCACGAGGCAGGCAGCAGCGCCACACAGTGGATACATTTATTTCTTCGTTGCATTTCGCCGACTTCTGACTGAGCAACTATGCCGCAGTGCAGTGCTTATGGGTGACAAAGCAGACATATATCTCATCACCGATTTGCATCTGACCCAAGTATGCGACGTTCATGGACTTTAAAATTGAGTAGAAAAGACACCGAAACGACTGTATTTCTCTTTCACGTCAATGAGCCTCCGGACTTGTCTAGCTTACCTAGATCACAACAATCACAACAGGAACATCCTCAGGGAAAAGAAAGCAAATTCCTTCAAATACCAGTATTCAAAGGCAACGGGAAATTGGATTGTGCGACAGCAGTACGTTACAAAGGATTACACATGGAGGAAAGAACTTCTGCAAGACGCCGTAATGTTGCGACAATTTGGAATTCATTCACCCGATTGTGATCCACCCTTTTCTGACATTCATATACCAAAAATATTGCTCCGGTACCTATGCTTGAGAAAGAACAGTTACTCGCTTCACTCAGAGAAAATACGAGGCATATTCACTAGTTCTGTTGGGCAAGCAATTTCTGTAATATTAGATATCATCTTCTATACATGCATCATACATGTTTTTTTAATTTGAATTGCAATATTCTTAAGTAATCATGAAACATAACGGCACTAATTAGGAATTCAATTACATATGTCTACATTTTAAGAGGGATATCAATAATTAATAAACAACAGCGGTGTTTTAGAAGTGATTTGAAGAAATGAAGTGATGATAACGATTACGTATCAAACATGTCTAAGTACGTAGCTGCATATAAATAAAAGGAAAGATAATGTGCTAAGTAAAGCGAGTAGCAGTTAAATAAAAAAAGTACGAATTTTTTCAGTGAAAGTATGTAGGCCTACATGTATATACCGGTGTATTCAAATACATATTCCATTGCTTATCACGCAGTCATTGTAGCTGAAGTAAAAACACAGATATTGACGAGCAGATTTTTATTAGGCTTGAAATAACTACAGTATCTGGTAAAGGTGTTTAGTCAATCAGAAAACGGTCGCTATCATGAGGTTGAAAGTCAGTGTGGAAACTACAGATGGAAACTCCTTGCGTATTGTATCGTAGACGCAACTAGGAAGAAGTTTCCTAACTTCTTCACCTATAGGTCCCTCATGAATCCAAAATACAAATTGAGAGTAGGCACTCCATCGTCGAGCGCTATTATCGAAGTCTTCTCGTGATGGTTTCCGTCTTTTCTTCCGGATTGCTAGCATTCGCTGAAAACTGTACTTTCAATACTTCTTCATTTAAACAAAGAACACGAAAAGTCGACGTGTTAGTAATACTATTACACGTGGAGTCCAACTTTCGTTTGATGAGCGAACTTTGTACACAACAGGCTCCGGGATACGTAGCAGAACTGGCTGCAGGACATTTCTGACACTGACAATGGTGCTCCCTCTGTTCATTTCGTTCGATTGCCTCAAAACTATCAATAGATAAGGATCTGACCGGCTCAAACAAGTACGGCATCGCATTTTGAGATATCTCACTTTCAGTAATTCTATCATATTCTTCACTATCGCTCATCATGAATGTTTAGCCGGTGAATCGAGTTGCACATTGACTGCATAGAAGGTATTGGGAAGAGTGAGAGAGCAACACTGCGGCTGGCACAACTACGTCAAGCGCTATTCGCGATTTGATTGCCTAATGCTAGACAATAGCGACTCTGGCGGTAAATGACACATATCTCACCTCACAGGCATCGGATTAAACTCGTGTTTTCGATTTTCAATGCAGGAGGATTAAACTGGTGATTTGATGATAACATGCAAAAGTGCTTCATTTCCCCTTTAAGCTAAAACGTGAAATAGAATTCTACAAAAGATGCATACAAATTATTTGACTATTTTTAATGAGGTCATCAACAGGAACTTGGTCAGGACGATCGCGTTTCGACCGCTTAATCCTGGACGCTGAAACCCGACCAAGCGCGGTCCTGTACATTAAATATGCACAGCCTCAAAAATTAAATTTATAATAGAGAATGATTACCATTTATCAAAAAATAGAGTCACTATTGACTGAAATGTGCCTCAGGCATTTGAAAGAAGGACAGAGTCCAGCCAGTAGAGGTCAAGAGGCGGGGACATAATCCACCTTCAACTCAAGACGTGCTGCAAAAACAATTCAACGTGGGAAAGTGCGTCAAGGTAACAAAGTTAAAAAAAACAAGCTAATGACTAGTTAATTTTCAATAGGTACAAAATATGATTTAAAAGAAAATTTTTAGAGTCAGAGAAAATTTCGAGTCAGAGATGATGAGGGAAGAGAGAGAAGATGATAGTCTGCATTTTCGTCACATCCCCGGCATAAAAGAGCGTTGGTATTCGGAGCACTTCGATGATTTGAAACGCGAAGAAATAGAGCGGCAGCCCAGAGCACTCATTCAATGGAAAGAGGGTACGAGGTTTGAGTATTTGGAGGTGAAGATTATAGAGTGACTTTCATGAATATGTATTGCAGCCGGACTGCACCCGAGTCCGTGACCCCCCTTTCGCCCCCTATATACATGACATCAATTGAATTTATTCAATGGAACAATGGTACGGCTGCAAGCCGTCCCAAAACATTCTCTAGAGCTCCCTTGGCACTAAACTAGCGATGACAGTAATTTTACCTGAGGCCTTCACCCCGACAGCAAGCAGTAGGTCCTCCGGTCCAATTGACTTTATTCAATGGAACGACGGTACGACTGCAAGTTGTCTCAAAAGATTCATTAGAGCTCCCTTGACAACAAACTAACAATGACAGCAATTGTACCTGAGGCCTCACCCCGACAGCAACCCCCAAACTTTGAAAATCACCCCTTCCTGTAATACAATTGAATTTATTCAATGAAACAATGGCACGGCTACAAATCGTCTGGGAACTGAGGGGTTTTAGCCAAATTTTTCTATTCTACTTTTTGTGCTGAGGATATATCAACCGCTCATGCCCATGTAAAATCATCATTTGTGACAATGAATCTGTACGCGCCATTTCATTTCAATTGGATCAGTAAAAGTATGGTAGATCGACCAAGGGGTCCGCTGGACCCCCTCAGGTCTCAGAGGGTGTAGAAATTCTCATAACAAAATTTTCACTCTCAGATGAAAAATGATTTTGTGCATGTCCACGTATAATGAGTTAAATTCATTTATTCAATGTTAACATCATGCTCGTGCATGTTGGTTTTCGCTAATGATCTTGCATGACTGGTTAGCCTACGTGAACAAATCCGCATTAATCAATGTTCAAAATGAAAGCTATTGTTATATTCATAGTTCACCACTAAAAACAGACTGTTGGCAAAGTTTTCACAGCAGTAATTGATGAGTTAGACATCTCTAAAGCTGTTTTGAGGTTCTTAAAATGCAGCAATTATGGCTCAGTCTTGGCCTATTTCAGATTGGTACAGATAAATTTGGAAGTGGCTGAATGTAGGGGTTATGCTGCATGGAATAAATCAGTTTCATTAAAAGCAACTGTCTGAGGTTGCATGGTGACAGCAAGCATCGTAAAATCATGTCGATTTCTTTCCTAACTTTTGGTAACGCTCTTTACGATCCTTCGAAAGGTTTTATTTTATTATTTATATACATTATTTTTATTAATTTCGAAAATAATGAAATTAAGATTCACTGATAGAGAAAAAAGCTATAAATGCGCTTTAGTGATCTAATAAGGAATCATAGATAACAATTTCCATGTAATTATTCTGTGATAAATAGATGCCGTAAGATACTTATCGTTAAGCTTGCTTGATTAGGTTCAGATAATTGCGATGTTTTGAAAATTATTTACCAAGAAAGCATATAAAAATCAGCTCGACAAAGCTATGTTCTTTATTATTATGGCATGTAGCCTATATTTCAATAGTATTGTGCATAATGAGTAGCTAACAGACATAACTAATGTTGGCAACGATACAAATGCAGCTTACTCTGGTAAAAAAGCGCATTTTAGATCAAGACCGATTGCTAAACAATAGACTAAAAGGGTTCGACCTCCCGCCTATCGGCTCTATAGGCAGGTTGCATGCGCCTTTACACGCACGACCATCGCACATCTGTCAGGTTGACAGCCACCGATCCATTGAATAAATTCAATTGATGTCATGTATATAGGGGGCGAAAGGGGGTCACGGACTCGGGTGCAGTCCGGCAGCAATACGTATTCATGAAAGTCACTCTATAATCTTCACCTCCAAATACTCAAACCTCGTACCCTCTTTCCATTGAATGAGTGCTCTGGGCTGCCGGTCTAAAATGCTCACCAATCACCAGAAAAAATGTACATAACCACTTTTTAATTCACTCAAGGGGTCCTGGGCAGAGCTCTCAGAAAACTGGGAATCGGTACGGGATAAGGCATCAGCCCAAACGTTGTCTTTTCCCTTTATATGACAGACAATAAGGTAAAACTCCTGAAGAGCTAAACACCAAACGAGTAGTCTACGATTCTTGAACCTCATTTTGTTGAGAAAGATCAACGGATCATGATCTGTGTGAACTTTTTCTAAACCCACTGAAGAGGCAATATAAATCTCAAAATGTTTAACTGCACTGAGTAAGGCGAAGGCCCCTTTCTCTATTGTAGAGTAATTCTTTTGGTGCTTATTTAACTTTTGCGAGAAATATGCAACTGGAAATCTTTCACCTTCAATATTCTGTGTCAACACTGCACCTATGCCTACGTCGCTCGCGTCAGTCATGAGTTCGAATGGTTTGTTCCAGTCTGAAGCATTTAGAATCGGCGTATCACACATCATAGTTTTTAATGACTCGAATGCTTCCTGACAAGGAGTAGTCCAAATAAACTTTGAGGTCTTTTTTAGTAAATCGGTCAGAGGAAATGCAACCGTCGAGAAGTTTGGCAAAAATCGCCTATAGTAACCTAACATGCCGAGGAATCTCATTACACGTTTTTTATTAGTTGTTGGAAGAAAGTTTTTCATTTTTTCCACATGTCCATCTACTGGCTTGACTTTTCCATGCTCCACTACATTTGCTAGGTATGTGACGTCGGCTTTACAGAACACACTTTTGCTCAAATTGACGGTCAAGTTTGCTTCTTGCAACCTGACAAATAGTTCGCGCAGAGATTTTTGATGCTCCTCCCAACGATCATTATGTACAGCAATGTCATCAACATAGGCTGTGACATTCTTCAGACCTCTCAGTAAACTTGTCATTAGTCTGAAATGTAACTTGAGAATTTTTCATGCCATATGACATTGCTAAGTACTGATACAGTCCATCTGGCGTGACAAATGCTGATATCTCCTTAGCTCTTTCGGTCAGAGGGATGTCCCAATAACCTTTCAAAACATCGCATTTTGAAATATATCTCGCTTTCCCAATGCGATCTATACAATCATCGATTCTGGCCAAAGGGAAAGAATCGCTTTTAGTCACTGCAGTTAATTTTCTGTAGTCTGTGCAAAATCGATATGAATTATTGGCTTTCTTGACAACTACACAAGGAGATGCCCACTGACTATTGCCTGGTTCGATAATTTTGTTTCATCATATAATCGACCTCTTCTTGAATAATTTTTTTTGTCTGGGCCTACTCGATACGGATGTGATTTGATCGGAGTGATATCACTCGTTAGACAGACGTCGTGCTCAATAACATCAGTACGAGACGGTACATCGCCGAAGATGCTCTTAAATTCTACTCAAGTTTTCAAGTGAATTTCTCTCGTCTGATGGCAGATGATTTGTTAGTGATTTCATATCTTTCATTTTATCAGAATTTGATAATCTCGTGTCTGGATTGTCATTTTTGGTTTCAAAATCAACATCTTGCACACTAAGAACCGAATCGGACTCTGATCTTGTATGATGTACTTTATCATGTTAGCATGACATAATTGTGTATCTTTCTTTCGATCTGGTGTACTCACGATGTAGTTTAACTCATCTATCTTACTCGAAATGACATATGTGCCCTGATAGCGAGCTTTCATCGGGTTGCTAACAATTGGCAAGAGTACGAGGACTTTGTCCTCAACGTTAAACTTCGATATTTTGATTTCTGATCGTACATTTCTTTCATGGATATTTGTGCTGTTCTAAGGTTCTTATGTGTCAGTTCGGTAGCACTCACTAACTTTTCACGGAAATCTGAGACAAATGACAGCAAATCATTCTGTTGTAGAGTTTCATTTAAGAGACTTTCTTTCGGCAAACCTAACGGGCCTCGGACTGCGTGGCCGAACACTAGTTCGAAAGGACTGAAGCCTAATGCCTCTTGAGTGGCTTCTCTGGCTGCAAATATCGCAAAATGGACACCTTTATCCCAGTCTTTTTCGTGTTCAATACAGAAGGACCGCAACATGGTCTTCAGCGTAGAGTGGAATCTTTCCAGCACTCCTTGCGACTGAGGGTGGTAGGCTGATGATCGCACTTGTTTGGCACCGATCAGGTTTACAACTTACTGGAATAAGCCACACATGAAATTTGAGCCCTGGTCTGATTGCATTACCTTAGGGAGTCCAACAAATGTGAAGAATTTCAGCAGGCTGTCTGCAATTTGGACGGCAGTAATTCTTTTTAACGGGATGGCCTCCGGAAAGCGTGTAGATGAGCACGCTACAGTTGCAAATATTGATTTCCTGCTCGAGTTTTTGGAAATGGGCCGACACAATCAATAATTATCCTCGAAAGTGCACTTTCGACTATTGGAAGCGGTCGAAGTGGCGATTTAGGAATTACTTGGTTTGGCTTTCCGGATACTTGGCAAATATGACATCGTCTGCGAAAGGCAGAATGTCTGATTTTATCCCGGGCCAGTAGAAGTGTCGAGTCACTTTATCAAAAGTCTCCTTTTGCCTAGATGACCTGACATGGGAACTTCATGGCCTAGTCTCAGAATCTCTCCCCTAAACTTTTCCGGGACTAATATTTGGTGAAATGCGGACCACTCCTCATTTGCAGGGACTCTAGGGTACCGCCATTTGCCCGTTAACAAGCCAGATTTCTTGAAATAATAGCCACGGGCATTGTTTTGATTTCTCGCTCAGAAATAGCAATATAAAATAACTCTTTTTGAACTTTTTTTGATTTCTTTGAAACTTTTTGATTTCATTATCCCGTTCTTGAGCTGTTATCAATTCATTTGTATTGATACACTCGGAGCCTTCAGAATTTGGAATATCATTATCTGCATCTTCAGTCCTTTTAAGCGCCTGTGAGCGTGCTATCACACCACAAGGAACATTTTCCCTTTTCTCCTCAGATATGGGAGAATCGTTGACATCAACCGATGCACCTTTTCTTATCTTCGAACCAGCAAGATCATTTCCCAACAGGAGAGTAATTCCCCCAGCTGGCATGTGCACTGTCACTACGACAACTACGGATCCGGAAACGAGCTCGCAGTTGATATTGATTTTGTGCAACATCACTGTTCCGGTTCCCAAAATCATTCTGTCCACAGAATGATTGTCAAACAATTTCGCTACCGGAGACATCATTGACATGTCGCAAGGTTAAAAACGCAAACGTTAAGTTAAAGTTAAGCTAAAGTAGCTTAAGGGAAAAGTATGACAACGTACGTAGCATAAGACAACTTTGATGAAATTCGGAACTATCCCGGCTGAGCCCCCAATTTTCTGGTACGACCTCCCCAAAGGTACGAACAGAAAAAAGGCCAAATCCTTGCGAGTGAATAATGTATTTAATAGATGCAAAACAGGTGGTGGTCCTTAAGAGAGCCGATTTGTGGTTCGCTGAGAATGTGGTGAGTGCATTGTCATCAACTTAGCACCGGAAGGCGATCAGGACACTGAGGCAGGAATATTGAGCTACGCTGCAGACTTCACCACACGGCTTGTCCTAGAACTGGACATTGACTGAGGCCGTGAGACGAGGTGTCACGGCAGCGTCAGAGATTCACCGCAAGAGAAGTGCATGCAGGCGGGAGAGAGAGAGAGAGAGAGCTAGTCTTCGGTTCGTCCGCAGGGAAGTTTTGATGTGTTTCCCAATTGTGCGGGATCGATCATCCATCTGGAGCATTTTATTGGTGCTCAGTCATTTGCCGATTCTCTGACACCGGGTATCGCTTCGCTCTTCTGTGAATGAAAGGAATGAGTATATGTGCCGATCGATGTCTCACATAAACGATTCTATTGGTCGTCGCTGACTTGAGGGTTATTTGACGCAAAGTCTTCTGGCTGAATCGAGGCGATTCAGAGATGATGAGGGAAGAGAGAGAAGATGATAGTCTTCATTTTCGTCGCAAGGCAAATTCTCATGAGATGAAGCTGTTGTACTACTTTTGGCCGTCTTGCTTGCCATCTGGCAAGCGCTACAGAAAGTAGCTCACTACTGACAGAAAAAATCCTCATTTTGCAGACAAGCTTTTTTTGAACGACATCTGGTGGATGGGTGTCGTATCTCCACACCCCCTGTGTGCCGATGACATTGTGTTCTCCGCATCGCTTTTATTCAATTTTGACAAACCTTGCATCAGGTAATCGACATGCTGATAATGATGATTGCTCATATTGACATTGTGTTGAAGCAAGAACAGATCGGTTCATTTGAACTTCGGTTGCTTTGTTGAATCAGGGGCGGGCGCGGTTGGCTTTTCGCACGATTAAGGCAATCGGGCGGTTTGTCAGCTATATGTAAATGCAGGTAGTATCGGACCACTGAATTATACAAACAGAGAGCATTGACCATCAGACTACCAAGGGGAGATATTTTGATCACCTTCATGTGATTTTGTTGTCCCCAAAAAGTGAAATTTTCGAATTGGGGTATTTTCATCGTTGTTGCATGGGATGTTTAGATAGCTAGCAAATTGTGATTAAGGATTTTTCATTTTATCGAAGTACACTTACTCTGAAAATGGAACTGGGTAGCCTTGGGGTTGATGAAAGTTTTAAGGATTCCTGTTGACAAATATGACAGTGTTACATGACCAGTTCCAGAAAATGATGACGTCGTAACGTGATGAGTGATGACGTAACAGTTAAAATCCATTCATATCAGATAAAACAAACGTCTGTTTTTACGGATATTTACAGTTCAGACTGCAAAAAAACCGTGAACCTAATTTTAGCTGTCAATTTTAACGGATATTGACAGTCTACAGTTTACAGTGTGGATAGTATTGAAACAAAACTTCAAGTTGAAAGAGATTGCGTCTGTAAATTCTTAAGATAATCATCACTATCAACTGAGTGAGGCTATGTTCTCCTTCATATTAGAAATTGAATTTCATTGACTAAACGGATAAACCACCACCGGCACCATATTTTTCTATTGTCTCTCGACGATTCGTGATAAAGCAAGAAACCTTATTATTTCCGAAAGGAAGTCTAACTGTTCCTTTCATTAAAATTATCAAGTTAGGGAAGGAGTCTGTGCACACAAAATATTGTACATGGCTTCATCTATAGTCGATAGTTAGGTGAAGTTGGAATTTAATTTCATGACAATTTGTCCAATATTCAGTTGAATTTGCATCCCATCTTGAGCACTTCCAATGATTCCACCCACTTGCAACATGATGAACATTTAACTTGAAAAAATATTTGTCTACAGATGATAATATATATATTGAACAATTAGTTTAGACAATATAAAATGGATAGGAAGATGAGTGCAATTTAACTGAACTACATGCTAGTAAGTTGCTAGAATGAAAGCATTCCTCATACACATTGCATCGCAACCAATGAAAAACAATAAGCTTTCAAAAACTTTCTTGAATAAGAGCCAGGCTTCATTGATGCCACTTGGTTCTGGGGTTCTGAGACTGTAATCTATATCAAATACTTTCTCAATCAGGAAAGGCCTTTTTATTCCATCGGTTTTTTTATATCACAGTCAAACAGATCTACAGACCGTTCCTGCTTTGATTTTTCTCTAGCCTGGCTTTGGGCTAATCGGTGTGATGCAATTGCTGCGCTAGATCCTTTATTACGGTCCCTAAGGATTCTCCAATTTTTCACAAAGGCTTCCACCGTTCCTCCAAATTGCTATCAGACGGTATGTATTGCTAGCATTATTGCAAGTTATGCGATACTGTGCGATTATTTGTCTCTTCTAAAAGGGCATATCTCGCTGCAAATCTGAGCAGCTGCGACGTCATAGCAATCTCTTTAAGGCATATATTAGAAAGAGGAAACACACAAATGTCATCTTCCAAAGCAAGCGCTTTCAATGTGTGAATGAAGAAGGCAACTAAAAATGGCAAACGTTGCAAAAATGTTGATCACTTGCCAAATCAGTCTTCGTAGTCATCATGAAGACGTGAAATACAAAAGAAATTATTATGATGAAACTATAGGTGCTAAGCTGAATGAGATTCGACAGTTACGATTGTACCGATTGCCAGAAATCTACTTCGTTTAAGTAGGAATGAATGCTTTTATTCAAGTTCGGAATCAATACAAAGTCATTGACATAAAAAAGAAAAAAAAATACTTAATTATTTTCAGCCATCCATTTACAACACAAAACCAATGTCAAATTAAGCTCTACTGTGGTAGGCTAGGTAACATTTTTGAAAATGATATAAAGCTTACATGTAAGTAATCACAACTATATCATGCTGGAATTTAACGAGATGGCTGACTATAGACTTCTATGGCTGGCATACAGCATAGAAATATCAACTATAAATATCTATCAACAGCATGAACATCATTCATAGAACAATGAAAAAGACATGCCATAGAAATACACTATGCATAACTATGTATGTGGGCACCAAGTTCACGTCATGTCTTTTGCCACTCTTCTTTACAGAAAATGATAAATAACAATTGATTCCATTGTCTTTATCAAGATTTTAGAAGCGCATAGCTATTAACCTACATGCATGCTGGTATTGCTTTTCAAGCTGCAAAGTAAGTTTAGCATAGATATCCTCTAACTTCTTCTTTCAGACGATATTTTTGCATCTTGACGAAGAATGCGCAAGATACAATTTCTGAATGCATTCTGCAAACTTTTCAAACTTTCATGGAGATAATACGCCGATGGATCGCAAAATATTGATATTTCTAACGCTGCGTGATCGATTCTTTTGCTTACACGATCGAAAATAATCGAAGACGTGAGGACGATAATTACGCGGCAGCACTGAACAAATAAGTAACACCATTATTTTTATTGGTTGAGTCAAACTAAATTCGTCATTGTTCTGCAACAATTCAAATACATTTTATGCACCCATATTCCCATCTGATTTTTTCTTTTAGACCCATTTTTCAATACTTAAAGCATAACAGACGAATAAGTCACATATGTTCTTATGTCATTAGAAAAGCAATTGAAATACATGTATAAACAGCATTTTGTTAATGTATGGTTGCAGACTTTGAATTCGATCGTGACTTCAAAATATGATCGAATTGCAAATAATGAAAAATAAAGATATCCTTTTATTGACTGATAAATAGAAGCAGTGCAGAATTTCGTTTGAAACAGATAAATCTGAAGTGTTTCCACCATTTGATTTTCTATATGTACATGCAAGTAAAAAATCAAATTTTTTCCGTATTTAGCTAATGCTCAAACGTCCCAACAGAAATTCACAGAAAAAAATTAGCTTCTTTAAAGTACGGGAAACATGAGATCCGAGATGCATAGTATTAACAGTCAAAGAAACGTTATATATCATTCAAGTTAAAGGAGACAGCAAAAATCCAAAAAAATCTTAACACAAAAATGCCTAATTTAATAATCGATCAGGGTCTTCATCCATGAGAGAAATATGAAACACAAACCTAAAATTGGCCCTGTCACAACAACAAGACAACATGTTAATCATACAATTCAATAATGGAAGGGATTTATCGAATGTCTATTCAAATAACTGATTCTAATGCTTATACTGTGTAGAATAATGGCATGACACAAGCCTCCGTCAACGCTTCTTTTGTACCGCCTTTCTGCCCGAGTGTATCAAACAGCTGCTAAATGTCTAGCCGAATTATGTTAAAATCCTGCTCAGGAGGTTGTGGTCGGCATAGCGTCATGTAGGCATAATTTTAGCCGCATCTATGTTATTCGGTGCACTGACGACCAACAAGGTGAAAAAGAAATGAATGTGTCACTGTTGCCTATTCTGGAACATTGCCTTGAAGGAGAAGCTTCACTTCATTTATTGTTATGCATTATTATTTGTTTGTGTCAGAATCTTATTATCGTGTATTTTATCATATTTCATCAGAGTTGTGTGATATCTATATAAATTAGAATGGATGGCACAACGATTTGGATTGATGATTTCGATCTTTCTCTCTCTCTCTCTCTCTCTTTCATTCTCTTTCTTTCTCTTTCAGACCAATTAATAATTCACTGGTCAACAAAGAAAAATAGTCTAAGTGTTTTTAGCTGATTTCGGGTAAATCAAGTGTGTTGATTTCAAAAATCACCTCAGATTTGCTCAATCAGGTCAACTTTTTAAACTAAGCTACATTTTGGGTTTTTCAAGTTTTTTGGCCTATACGATGATTCAGAGCTTCTCATGTACCGGTATCTTCTTACGTTCATGTAGCCATTCTTTTATTTTCTAGACTAAAAATGCAATTTCTGAAGATCTTTGCGTCACATCTGATCATCTAAAATGCTGCCCATCTGAAAATATGCAATTCACCATCAATGTTTGCACTGCTCAAATAGCTTGTTGAATTCATCGCTTATGACATTTCTATGATATTTTTGCACTCTGATGGACGTTTGTTCATTCACTCTGTTAGAGGATTTTCAACCAGTCTAGGTGCGAGTTCTTTGCTGCACTTTGTCAATCAATTCAACGAATGAATGCAAGCCTTCAGAGCAATTTTTATTTCAATCGAAGAGTCATATGCTATTCTTAGCCTTGTCATCATATTTAATGAATGTTGTCAGTGAATTTTGAATAACACATTCGCATTTTGCAGCTGAAGGATGACTTCAACCAGAAGATCTTGGAAAAACAGGCCTGACGTTTTCTGCTATATTTGTGATGAATATACCCTTTTATCTTACATAAATCAAGTAACAAGCTTCATAAAACGTGCCTATCAATCATATTTTGGAATTTAACTTGGTGACCAGGATAAAGTTTGGGCTCCACACATGGTATGCAAGTCATGCACCGAGTATCTGCGTCTGTGGACTAAAGGCAGGAAAAGTTGCTTGAAATTTGGTATTCCTATGATTTGGAGGGAACCGAGAAACCATGTCAATGACTGCTATTTCTGTGCTATTGATGTGACTGGGATCAACAGAAAGAACCGAGGCAACCTGAAGTATCCTAATATTGAATCGGCACGTCGTCCTGTAGCTCATTGTGATGAAGTTCCGGAACCTATTTTTGGAGAACAGTGACGACGATTCCTCTAGTGCTGCTGAACATGTAGAAGAGCAACAAATGGATTTTGACGGTTCTGCTCCACATCCTTTTCCCAAAATGAGCTAAATGATCTAGTTCGCGATCTCAGTTTATCAAAGTCCTCTGTCGAGCTATTGGCATCCAGATTGAAGGAAAAGAATCCTATACCTAACAGTGCTCGTGTCACTTTCTATCGCAATAGACATGAAGAGTTCCTTCATTTTTTCTTTAAAGAGAATGACTTGGCGTACTGCACAGATATTGCTCAGCTAATGTTCAACAAGCTTGGAATGCCACGGTACGAACCCAAAGATTGGAGACTATTCATAGACAGCAGCAAGCGATCTCTGAAATGTGATCCTCTTCACAATGGCAATCAGTTTGCCTCTGTGCCTCTTGCTCACTCGGCTACATTGAAAGAGAACTATGAAGCAGTGAAGTGCGTGCTGGAGAAAATACGTTATAATCAGCATCAGTGGCTAATTTGTGTTGACTTGAAAATGGTGAATACCAAGTATCCATGCTTCCTGTGCATGTGGGATAGCAGAGACACTGCTCATCACTACATTAGAAAAAACTGGCCAATCCGCGAAGAATTGGTGCCATGTAGAGCAACGAACGTTATCAACGACCCCCTGGTAAACAGAGACAGGATACTCTTCCCTCCGCTGCACATCAAACTCGGCTTGATGAAGCAATTCACCAAAGCTCTGGACAAGGATGGTTCCTGCTTTACATACTTGTGCCATGCTTTTCCAGGATTGACCATAGAGAAATTGAAAGCTGGCATTTTTGATGGTCCTCAAATCCGACAGCTAATCAGATACTGAGTTTGAAAATTCAATGAACGATGTGGATCTGCAGGCATGGAGAGCATTTGTTCTGGTAGTGAAATACTTTCTTGGCAATGAAAAGGCCAGAAACTATGCAGAGCTAGTCTCAAATATGTTGACTGCTTTCAGAATCCTTGGAAACATGAGTATAAAAATGCATTACATTTTCTCACACATGGATCGGTTTCCTGAGAATCTGGGATCTGTGAGCGATGAACAAGGGGAGAGATTCCATCAAGACATAAAGGTGATGGAGACAAGGTATCAGGGACGCTGGGATGCAGTTATGACAGCTGATTACTGCTGGAATCTAAAGAGAGACATCCCTGCAGCTGAGCATTCAAGGAACTGCAAAATGCGGAAATTCATGCGCTGACTTTTTTACAATTGCGACTTTCTACCCAGATTGCATGTGCAAGTAGGCCTACATGTATTTATCTTATCCTTTGTCAGCAACTTCTATACAAATAAGTGAAATTAGATTTTGTGATACCAATTCAATACATTCTTTTATAATGTATCTTTTTCTCTACCTAGCTATTTTGGGGTGAGAAGGCTTCTTAGAAATAACAGATGACTTCACAAAACGTGATATATTGAGCCAGAAAATCTAATTTCTCAAAATATAACTAGCATGAAAACTTGACCTGATTGAGTTAAATGGATACCATATTCAGAGTTAGTGGAGGAAAATGGTCCTAAATCAGTTGAAAAACGTCTGACTATTTTTAAAAAGCTTTTTTTGTAACCCAGTGATAATTTATCTTTGCCTTACTCCTTCCATCATCACTTTTTCTCCCAACAACTGCATCCGTCCAAACCTGTCGAGTTTAAATACCATTTTCCGGACCTCGGTTTGCTATTTTTCTCTCTAATTCGCATTGAACGTTATGTTGCGATATCGGAACCCTTGATACATCTGAATACTAATTACGATGTCGTTGGTCGCTGACTCAATTTAACTGTTCTGATACCATTTGCACTGTTTATTTATACTTGGCAAATGTCCCACTTTTACCTATTTCCAAAGTAGTTCCAAGTATTCCAAAGTAACTCATAGAAATCTTGCTTCGAGATATCTACAAAGAATTTATTATTATTATTGTATTTATTATCTACAAATCACATTCTTCAGGCGGATTCATTACAAATATGTGTCATTGGTCGTTTAAATCTCATTAGAACGGTTGATATGATCTCAGAGAAAAATGATAAAACATCTTTGTATTCCTTGTACAGTACTGTACATTGTATATATAGCTATATACTGTGAATCAGGTATATGAAATCGAACTGGAGATGGATATGATGATCATATTTCCCCCTGTGGTATCTGCAATTCGATAGAAGTCTTGAGTAGACAGATGTACGAACAGATGCATTAAATATTACTGATTATGTGCTTAAACGTCTACCGGACGAATTTTCCAAGGATAAGTATTCTGCCACTGGATGGTCACCCGACAGGTTATTCATGTTTTATGGATGTTGAGCATGGAAAATGCCGCAAATTTGAACTTCCAATAAAAAGTAATGAATACGGTTAACGAGAAGAATTTTATGTCATGGAAGTGTTTCAAATTTTTAACTTGGTTTATGAATTGACGGTCTCTACAGTGCAGAAGCTTTGGCTTGGATTTGCAATCACTAGGTCGTGCTAGCGAATCGTGAGAATGCCCTTGAAAGTTTGTAGGAAGGATGTCCGGTCAAAATGTGCAAGAACTGTCCAGCAAATTCAAGCGAGAGGAGATCTGAGGCTAAAGCTTCTGTTTTATTTTCAGATTCAAATGTGTGGAAGTTACTAGACTTCAGGACACAATGCTAATTACCGCATGCGAGCGAATATGTAAGAAGGAAACACTCGACAGCAAATTACGTATAGCAAATCCATGCACACGAATACCCTATCTATACAACTGATACACTTCGAGTTTTAGCCATTCAAATAAAGGGAATCAATACATTGCAAAATCTTTACATATTTCGAAAATATTTAGGCTCTGATAAATCTTTACCAGAGATTTACCATTCTAATCTCTACCAGAGGATATTTTCTACGAAAGACCAACAAAATCAAACGAAACAAACAAAACGAAGGTCAGCTGTCGTTGCAAGAAAATTTTAAAATAATAAAAATAATAAAAATAAAAATAAAAATTAAAAATAATACCTCTGAATACGTGACTTCTTCAGTAGCTGTATCTCTGAAATCAAGGTATCATTGGGTATTGTCATAGCGACAGAGAATCGAGCATGCACAATAGTGCTCAAACAATCTCTCCACCAACCAACATCTCTCAGTAGACAGCAGCAACTGTTTTCAAGCCTTTAATTTGTGCTAAAATCGCCCCCTTTCGAAACTGTATGAGGCGTGTGAAAGTCAATAGTGTTGCATATTTTGACTGTGTGCATCCATCAACCCCTTTCAGTGACACTGACTCAATCATTTTTCATGAATGATAAGAATGCAAATAAATGAAGTTTACTGTATTTGCGATTGTCACATCTATCATGGGTCAAACTGGTTGGAAGTGGGTCAACGAAGTCTGACCCACGAGCCACCTGACCCACCAACTTTTCGGAAAAATATGACCCACCTGACCCACACGATTTTGTGATCCCCCTATTCTGAACTTTCAATAAAGAGTAAGATAAACGCTAAATGAATAAGATTAAAGAGAATAATCTCATGCCATAGAAGACAGGGCACAATGCTAATTACAGCATACGACCGAACATGCAAGAAGGAAACACTTGACAGCAAAGTACATAACAAATCAATGCACACGAATACCCAATCTATACAACTGATACTCTTCGAGTTTTAGCCATTCAAATAAAGGGAATCAATATATGGTAAAATCTAGTAATTTTTGTGTTTTTGGGAGCGATTCTTGTCTTTTGTATTCTTTGGCCAAGATATAGATCTATTGTCAATGTTCTACACACCATTCGAATGGTCTTCGTCTGCTCTAACCGAAAATGTCTTTCATTTTTGACATGAAAATTCATTTGAAATTCAAAAACACCTCGTTTTTGCATGTCCGAACACAAAATACATTTCTTTGGATTGCTGTACAACATAGATATACAGTATATTATATTTAAGCGGACTTTGGCTCAAGGATTTCCCAATACCCTTGAATCAAAGAAATATCAAGAGTTGAAAAATCAAACTCATTGAAATCACAGTTAGGCCGACATATGTAGCTGTTCACATTTTTTTCCGTCATCACATCGTTGCCTCCTAATTTGGATTGACTGCATCAATTCGAACGAAACTTTACATGTAGAATGCTTAACTTGGTGTTAATTGATAATCAAAAGTTGCTTAGCTTATAATTATTGATATTGCATCATTTTTATTGAAAAATTCCATATTTTCTCTAAAAAAGTGACTGCAATTCGTCATCACATCGACGGCTACTTACTGTGATCTCCCAACCAGAAGAAAGTCCATTGAATCTAATATTTCCATGATAAATACCCTGCCCATAGACTTCTATAATGTCATACTTGGATTTGTCATTAGATCTTTTGACATTGCTCTATGCTTCAAAAATAGCACAAACTGTCATCATATCAACACCGTCGATATTATGATTTTCAGCGTCGACGTGATGATGGAAATTCAAGTCGCCATTTAGTCTACACTGCTTGACGTGATATCCTTGGTAGATGCTTGATGTACCAACGACGCAAAGTGTAGGGCCTACCGACTGGAACAGTAAGGCGCCAATTGCCCTGTTTCTACATCTACATCTTGCAAACAGTTCCTGTGAATCAATCGAGTAGTGTTTAAGTTCCCAACTTTTTATCTTTCAATCAACGAGTCGCTCCTTTCAAGGGAGAAAGTAACAAAAGAAGGAATCGGATTATCGATCACAAACTCCGGTATGTATCGATTCTGAATACTTTTTACAGATAATCTATATGAGGCATCAGAGTCTGAAAATGGCACAACAAAATGAGGATAACCGAGATCATAACTGTCATGGCAGCTGGTATTGGTGATTAAACTATGCGAGTATCTTATATTGTGGCATTCGACTTTTTACGTTGGCTACCTAATTTATCTTAATACAATATATGTATCTGATATTTATATAAAGGTCGATATTCTTTAAAAAGTCTCACATAGCCCATATCAGGTCTAGACCATATGAATCTCTTCAAGCATGCAAGTAGGCCTAGAGTTAGTTTTATCAAATCTCCATCGAACACAACATAAGTTATGATAATTCCAATACCCTGCGAATATCTATTTCATGATGCACTCAAATGCTATATAAAACCTAACTCATATGCGTAATAGACCTAACTCAGATTTTGCCGATTACTTCAGCTGCATTTTAATGCTGTTGATTAAATGCCATTGCTATGATGCCTATCCTTTGAGGATCACGAAGATAATCACAAAATAGTAGAGTAGGTTCAGTAGGTCTATCTTGATTGGCAATATGAAGTATGACAATAAGCTTGAGCTTGCGCATTATGGCATATTTTGCTGATGTATAGTATTTATGATGATTTATTTATTTTGTGTGTCTGCTAGGCCTACATCTACATGCGCATGTTTTTCGTGCATGCTTTTGAATTGGCCTAGACCTGAGAGCAGATGTCTCATCAAGCGCACTTAAATTCAGGTATTTATTGATTCTTTATCATCACATTATTAAAAGAGATTGTGAACAATTTCGTCGGCAGACTTTTAATGAGTTTTATACGTTGAGTGCTGTGTTGGCCTGTCAGGCATCACTATTCTGTCTCATAAAGCAATCACACTAAAGACGATCCATCAGACATAGGTTATCTAAGAAAAACCCTGAACAAAACGTAAAATCCATCCATAAAGCAATCAAAACTTTCCCCTGGACCAAACCTAAATAAATTCTATAAATAATAACCCAAAACTCATGTTCATTCCAAAGTAATTTTCTCCTAATCTGCACGACAAGAAGTTGGCAGTTCGAAGTCGATGAGGCCCAAATGGATTCCACCTATATCCTAGTCATAGCACTTATTCATGGATATCCATACTCATCTAAACTTAAACTTAAAAAAATATAACTGTGAAAAGAAAATCATATAGTCTACCGATACGACAACTTCTTTAAATCCTAGGACTTGATAAGTCAATAAAATTAATTGGATATGCACTATAAATTCTTTATCAAGCAAAAATACATGCATGCATGCCAGCAGGGATGAGACCAGTGAAGGTAGTTGTGTCCTCTATATTTGATGTTTATTTTATCATAGTTAATTATTTCAAGAAGGCCAATTCTAGTCCTTCTCCAATTCATGATGTTGTAATGCAAATATAATAGAATAACCACAGAGTATGCAAGTTAATACATTCATGCTGTTTTCAGCTATTAACTCTTGTCATAAAATCAGTATATGATAGCTGGAAACAGTTTTGAAATTTGAATTTAGAATCGTTTCTATTGCAAGCTATTTAAGCCTATTTACATTGCACCTTAGGTCTGGATTGTCAGCTTACTGAATTCATCATGAATACTGTGAGATGTCAAATTGCGAGTACATGTCCAGGGATAAATAAATTTACATGCGTATAGGTTTAAATATTAACTTTCGGTCATCACCGACGCATCAGCGTCATCACATCGACGTCCTCATATCAGAGACTCGGCTGCAGATCTCCTAATAGTAATGAGATTGTGGTTTATCACACATAATGTATCTTGCAAGAACCAAATGCAACTATCAGGAGCAAAAGCAATCAAAATTTCGAGAATTTTTGAGTGGACAAAAAAGAGGACCACTTTTGTTGGATTTTACCATATACAAAAACCAAACCTTTGCATTGTACATGCACAAAAACAAACATCATGAAGTGAATTTAAAGCATCACAACTGCTCTTTAGATATCTACATGTACAAATATAAACTCTTTTGACATGACAAGTATTTATCATTTTTCCTGTCCATTTTACTGTTAATTCTACTAATTTGCATGTGCTAGCATGCATGCATATGCACATGCATAAATTCATTCGTTTCATTGCGGAATACTTAATTAATTTTGATGATTAATTGCAAGAAATACTGTGAACTATTAAATGAAGTGTTTATGAAATATGGTCACTGCCACTTAATGATGAACGCATATAATAAAAATCTATCATCAACAGCTTGGCTTATAAATTCAATCTTGATAAAAAACCTCAGAATTATGCTGCTTAATAAAGAGAGTTATGCTTTATTGCATTAATTGTTCTGTCATATTATTGCACTGTACATACATTCATTACTTTTCGCTATCTACAGAGGACTCTATGTAAGCTAGTTGTAGTTAAAGTAGTGCTTGGACTGATTCCACAGATGATCCCACTGATCCCACTCTCGCGAACGGTGCGAGCACTACCACCAGACCAATTAGTCGCGATCATGTTTGTTTGAAATTTAAATGGTAGCAGAAAATTTCACGCATTAAATTCAATGAGAACAGGTCATCTTATAATTGTGTTGTCGTATTCGAAGACAAGAAACATTGACGCTTGGAAAATACAAGAATAGCAATGTCCACTAAATTTCACACAGTTTCAACCAACATACATAGATCGTATGAATTTTCTCAGTCGCTTAATAGCCGTATTTTTCTGCTGTTGAGATAAGTTGGGGTCATTCTGGATGGATTTGATGGCTGTGCGAAGTTGTTGAATAGTCCTCTCCTTCTCCATTGAGAGTCTTCTTCTCGGTAACCTCAAAACGCGGTCTGGATGCCTTGTCTTTGATCTAACTGAACTTAAACGACTTGCTGGACTGTCGCGAGTAAACGCAAATGTAGACAAAGGGACAAGAACATACAGAAAGAAAACAAGCAGCACCAATCGGGTTATTGCCAACATGATGAACTTGTGATGAAAATTCTGGGAAATCCGCATCATATCACTGGAATTGATTTAACAACCACATAGGTTCCTCTCAAATGACAAATGAAATTATTTGTGGTAGTATGCTAGAATGGCAAACCCTTGAACACTTAAATAATGATGGACGAGAATCTACAACAGATAATTACTTGTTTCAAAGTCAGTACTTATTCAAAGATTAATAGCTTTATCGGATCAATCCGATTAGCAGTTCATTGAGTCGTAGAAAATTTAAGCGAACATGATCCAAAATACCAGTTATCGAGTTATAGTATTTATCAAAAAAGGAATGAAAAATCAAAAGATATGTGTAGAGCTCGAATGTGTTAAGATATTGGAATCACAAATTTTTGGCTGAAGCCTTCATCAAGTGAAAATCATATGCAAATGGAACATATTCATATTCATTTGACACATGATTTTCACCTATTGAAGACTTCGGCCGAAAATTTATGATTTCAATAGCTTAATACATCCGAGCTCTACGCATCATGGTTGGAACCGGCCAGGTTGGTGGCCGGCGTCATTAAAACCGGCCGTCGGGGATGGGACGTTGACTGGCGTCTCTATACCGGTTGGTTAAGGCTTTGATCGTCAGACATTATTTGGTCAATATGCTATAAAAAAAAATAAAATATGCTAATATCTGCATCTCGCTTGCACAAGAAAGCTTTAAGCGGTCAAAAAATTCTGTGTTTCAATATCATAAGTTTTTCTAGCGACAAAAGTTCAGTGATGAACAATTTGATCACTGACTGAGTGCTTATATTGCAAAATATTTTGTCTGTGACGTGCAAACTTGATTTAAAGAGATTCACTAAAGTGAGATATATTTCTTCCCTTGTTAGGCAATGCCAGTGATTTGCGACGTCAATTGCGAACTCTCTCTCCACTACCGTTTAAATATAGATCTTTTGAGTTTACATTGATAACCGCGAGCTGAAGTGTAAGAGTCTGGAACAATGAGCTCGCCAAACCTCTCATCAATTTTTTATTTCAGTGAATGTCCCTGTACAACGTCAATCAAATTTTATTGCGTGCCGTTAACCTATCTTATTATTCACGATACACTGTCCAATTTCTGGTAGTAGGCCCCAAGTTGCATTGAAATCCAATTCCATTAATCATTACAGCTCTAAGCTCCACTGTTATATAAACTATATATCATATGTAGTGAAATTATTCAAAAATTGGAATAATTTCAGAATAGATAGGCTGAGGAATGCATGATGCTTCCAAAATTCATACAGACTAGAATATAAGATTCTGGAATCTGGGATTCTGGGATCACTGATAAAGTAGAGTTTGAACTACCGGTGCATGGACAAGCAGTATAAGTTGCCAGTAGTCATTTTTAACGGTTTAAAGAACAGTTCGCAATTTTATCCCACAAAACATACGTGCAGATACTCTCAAATTAGGCCTATGTTGCATTTACATGTTCTTAATGTTGTAATGATTGACTAAGCAATTTATCTAAGTAAACTGCTTAACTAAGCAATAATCCAGGCTGAATTTTGTCAACGGTTGACATGGGTCTAATTAAATTGACCTGCTGGCCGGCGTTGCTAAAACTCACATGCCGGCCGGTCCTCAAAATTTGCCGGCCGGCCGGTCCTACGCACATCTTTTGATTTTTCTTTTCTTTTTTGATAAGAACATGATGCCATCTGATATCGAAAGGTCTAGAGTGACTCACAATTAGGTGCCGCTGTTACTTTTCCTACTGCCCTGTTCTCAGCTACCGGACGGAAAGTGTGGTGCAGCTTGGAATTTCAGGGAGAAAAACAGTTGGATCTTTGGAAGCTGATTCTTTGTTTGCGTGTTATTCAATTTTATTTATCTTCATCTTGAAAATGCTGTTTAATTCAAACTGAAAATGCATTGCTGCGATGTCGAAGCTTGTGAACTTGCATCTCTGCTCAGATTTAGAATGATTTAAAGATTTAGACTGTAACTATCTACAAGTGTTTGCCTCTCTTTCCGAGGGGGATATTTAGCCATAGCAAATTTCTGATATACTTTTCTCGATCAGCACTTTAGATTGGAGGGAGAGGGAAGAATGTCATAGCATCAGCACCTTGTCAGTGATTCACGAGTTTTTTTATCATTTGTCTTTGAAAGAATATGCAGAACCATTTTGATATTCATTAACTTGCAATATACCCCCGTTCAGAATGAATCTACAACTATTGCATGTTTCAATAATTGAACTCTTCTTCAAGTCTTGCAACAGATAGGGAAAGACACAATAAACCAAAAGCACCCAAGAAAATCTAGAAAACTTGTATTCTCTGACCGGTTTCAGCTTGTCACCTACATAGGGCCTATATATTTTTGAAAATGAAAGAAAGAGTGATTATTTTTGGTCAATGGTGAAGACTATCATTAACAATGCATGTATATCTGCTACATCCGTTGAGACTTGATAAATTTATCAGATGCTTTGTTACTTGTCTTAACATGCAATGAGTAGTGTCTGCGTGAAGCGCCTCAAACTCGGATGCGGTATTAAGTGATTGCAGAATGCAATCCTCCTTATGTACGTGTATATTCAATGTACAGCAAAAGAAGTATGTTCCGGACTAGTTTCGATGTAATTTATATCATCTTCAGCGGTTACAAAAGAGTCACAAAAATTGCGTGCAAATCATTACAAAGCATCATACAAATCATCGAAACTAGTCCGACTTTTTTTCTGTACATTGAAAAATATGAAACGATTGGGCACTCTCTGCTGTAATATAC
Organism: Prostheceraeus crozeri; assembly: GCA_907163375.1. Lineage (NCBI taxonomy): Eukaryota > Metazoa > Platyhelminthes > Polycladida > Euryleptidae > Prostheceraeus > Prostheceraeus crozeri. The sequence continues at coordinate 37,901 of CAJQUW010011803.1, read as the reverse complement.
ATGTATAATTGACCCAACTTCATAATTGTTTTGAAGGAAAGCAGTAATCCCGTCCCAGACGCAAGTCCAGTACGGTGCAGTGATGAGTCATCATGCTGACTCAGCCCTGTGACCTCGCGTGACCTTAGGGGATGACCTCGCGTGACCTTAGGGGATGACCTTGGGTGACCTTAGGGGATGACCTCGCGTGACTTAAGGGGATGACCTCACGTGACCTTAGGGGATGACCTTAGAAAGAGAGTTTGCCAGGGATGTGATGGAAGGATGGGTCCGAGAGGAGGAAACGGGTCCCTTGAGTTCTAGAGATCGTAGAAAGTCGTGCAATAGCTCATTTGAAAGCTAAGAGTGAAACAAATGCGGTGGAAAGCTCAGTTGGGTCATAGTTTCCTGGGTTTAGAGAGGAAAATGGCAGGAAAACGTCAGAGTTAGAAAAGGCAGGTTTTGGATGTTTTGGGATGAGAAAAGTCGGAATTCGACATAAAGGAGTGCTCGGATGGGAAAACGGAGGGTAAATTCGGAATTTTTGGCCAATATTTGGTCTAGGAACTTCTTTCCAGCTCAAGCGGAGAGAAAAAATTTTGAGGACGTCCCCCCCTCTGGAACGAGACTTCCAACTTTGGTTCTAGAGATCAGAGAAAGTCGTGTGATAGCTCGTTTGAAAGCTAAGAGTGAGAAAAATTCAGTGAAAGAAACGACTTGTTCATATCTGCCTTCGTATAGATGTGAGACGTCATTGAAAATTTTAGACATTGGCGAAAAAATGACAGAGTTAGAATTTTTACGAAAACGCCTTTAGCGGGTGAACCAAGCCTCAGACGGGAAAACAGAAACCATATTTGGAATCAGCGTGCCATTCTGCGTCTAGAGGGTGAGTTTCAAGTCAATCGGAGAGAAAAAGTTGAAAATTTTCTTCACACTGGGTCTCCACACGGGATTTTTTCCTGAAAATGTTAAATTGTAGCGACCTTTGGCGATGAATAGCGGAGGATTGGAAGTGAATGAAGAGCTCGGGTTTCTTTTAGGGGCAAGACCGCACTTTGTTCTCTAGGATCCTATCTTTTCAGATCTGTGGAAGGTTTCGTTTCCAAATGAGAGCATGTTGAAAATCGAGTTTTTGCGCATTTTCCAAGATTTTGGATACTTTTTCAACTCGGCTTCTGGTCATTATAGAGAGTCGACGGATGTCTTAAATGAAAGGTGGGAGCGAGAAAACATGACTGTCAAAATTTGAAGTCAATCGGGGCACTAGAACCGGAGATAGACGTGTTTAAAGATTTGGATGATGGATATTACGTCATCAGCTGAAACTCTACTTGTGGAAATCAGTTCTCCTCCCGACTGGGTTGGGGTAGGTGAACTCCGGAGCTCTGATGATAGCATCGGACATTCCAAACTTCGGAAACCGACTTAGAAAATATCATTGCTGATATCAGCTAAGGCGTCAGACTTAGAGGTTCGCCAGGAGTTGGCTTTCGTCTCTCGGCCATAAAAGTCTCCAAAACTTTAAAGGCTTGTAACTTTGCTTCTACAAGTCTGTTTGACTTGATTCAAAAAAGGTTCGATCGCTATTGATCGGATCTATAGTGACAGACTACTTATAAAATTTCATAAGTAGTGCTAAAAAGTTGAAAAATTTAAATTCACTATTTTTGGAGGTTTTCTGGGGTTTTCGACCCTGCTGAAGTCAATGAAGGCATGGTTAAGTGTGTACGAGCCAGTCTTCTCATGTCTTACCATGATACAAGCGGCTTTTCACTGAAAGCGAGCATGACACGGAGAGTTTTGCTGTAATATTCCACTGACAGGGTGTTCCTTCGGGACGGCGGATGATGCCGTCGTGATAAGTGTGGCAAGGGAGTGTGTCATATTTTAGACCGAAACCGCTGGGGCAACTCATGTTGGGCATTTGACACAGTTCTCAACGTAGCACTTTGAACGCCAATCAGTTGAGTCTTATCTATCTTGTCATGGATGGCATCTAAACATCTCCATTGCAAAACGCTTGTAAATCACGGCTTGCTATCAAGCTGATCAAAGTATGCCAACCTCTTGTAAATAACTCCACCGGTTTTCATGTCTGGCTATCAAGTCATTGACGGTTCAAGTCACAGAGATGTTCGGTGTCATACTTCCTGTTGGTGGGCGTTCTTTCGAGACAGCGGTGAAGTCCGTAGCGATGAGTACTGCACGGGACGTGGGCAATGGTAATCCTTGTGAAAACTCTCTGCGTCATGTTTCCAAGTGGTTGCCTTTCTTCTCAACGTTGTACTCTGACCGCTAGGGCGACATTTAGCTATCTGCCACAGGTTACCTCATAAAATCTCCATTGCACTTGTCTCCCGATAGTTGGCCATACATGCGAGAATGAACCATGCGTTCTGCTTGTCTCTATCACCGAGGCTAAATGATGAATAGAATGAGAGGGACATTCATGCGCCACACGCAACCACAAGCTCATTTCTCTCTTCGCTAGTGAACAAGCTCTTGTGAATGTAGTCAGGAACTTTATCATGTTGTACAAAAGTTTTACTGCAACACAGATTGATGTATAGTTAGAAAGTTTGATCATCGAAGTTTTATGAAACACAAATGTCATAAAATGTAAGCGTTAGCGTAGTCAAATAGTTTTACTGCGACACACGTTTGTGAAAGTAAAGTTTGATCATCGAAGTTTTATGAGACACAAATTTCATAAAATGTTAGCGTTGGTGTAGTCAAATAGTTGTTACCACGACACACGTTTGTGAAAGTAAAGTTTGATCATCGAAGTTTTATTCGTGAGTGTCATCAGAAAGTGTATCAAGTTGTACAAAAGTTTACTGCAACATAGGTTGATAAAGTGATAATGTAGTCAAATAGTTTAACCGCGACGCACGTTTGTGAAAATAAAGTTTGATCATTGAAGTTTTATGACTGACCGAACTCATCACAGCACTAGAAAGTTTTATCGAAAAGGTTTTACTGTACTGTGTAGATTGTTTTACAGTGTTAAAAGGTCTTATAGTAAGCGTTGAATGTTTTATAAAACCAGGTAAAGTCTTGTCAAAAACGTTGAGTGTGTGAGAGCTAGTTCCATGACATTGAATCGCGTGGGTCGTAAAAGTCCATAATCCAAGGGTAGGCTCCTCTACGGTTGGATTTAGGGATTTAGGGTTTTATATCACATGCGTTAACCGTTCGTGTAGAATACGTGAAGCACATGTTCGCTTAAAAGTCTAAACGCAAACGCTGAAATAAGTTTTGTAAGAAGTCTTTGACATGCTGTTGTGAAACTTAGCGAACGTTGAAAAAGTTTTATAAAATGTTTTTGCAGTCACACTCGTTAGCGTACCAGCTTTACTAAATGTGTTGTTTGCCTTCATCAAATTGAATGCGTGTGTAGACTGTTTTGTAAATAAAGACAGTGTTAAACATGTTTGCACTCTGCATCGACAGCATACAAGTATACACATAACAACCTGTAACGCTGTAAGTCGAATGCATATGAGTTAGGAAACACTCAAAGCATGTGTGAGATAAAAATCAACCTGCTAGATTAAGTGACTTTGTAGCGAGAACGTTTACACTCATCATAGACAGATGAACACATATTCTAACTTTCTGACATTCAAATGAAATTCGTAAACATGAACCGTGATGTAAAAACTTTATGACAACAACTTTATGTTGGTAAAACTTTCATAGATTGCAGTCGCGTTTAAAGTGGATATAAAAGACTGTAGAAACACATAAGTCTGAGATGCAGTTCAACGACTCGACCATTGAACTAACAAAATGAACAATTCTGTGTAATTAACACGCTAATTAGCAGGAGACAGCATAGCATGCAATGTCATTGAATGATCAAGACTGAGTGACACGTCAGTGGAATTATTTCATGAGTATGAAACAGCGAACATTACATTAGGACTGTCCATGAGCATTAAAGGCTAGAATCAAAGTTTGCTTTTCATGTGCTTGACAAATGAATACGTGTCTCATTTCTAAACGAATCGTGCGTTGTTTGTACAATCAACATTGAAACCTGCATCAAGTGATTTTCTGTGCGAATGCAGACGATGTGAAAATGACACACGGATTGACATTTAACATTGCTTGCAATATCCAACACGCTGCCATTCAAAAGCAGCCAAAACGTTTATCATAAAACCTATCAGTGAACCAGATGTTCCCGTCGTGTGCACACAAAGAATCACGAGTGCTCTCTGACGCCTGTTTGTCGCGCAAGCCCCTCAGCTGATAGAGTAGAACACAAAGATGAATGATAACGCGCTCTCTTTGACGCCCGTCTGTCACATTAAACAGAGATCTATCGCATCTGTCCCACGAACAAGGATGCAGCAACGTATCGTCATCTGAGACCTCCCACCTAGCTGATTCCCACATAGCTCATTGCTATCGCACCGGGAGGGAGATTCACGCGATAAATGCATCTAAGTTTGTTGAGTGGTTAAGGATGGCAGTCAATGAAAATATGTTTTCCCTTTTCTTCCTCCAACCATTGCGTGAACCAGACATTTGAAAGGCTGTATCATTCTCATATAAAGCAGTCTCCTGCATTTCACTATCATAGTCATGTCTGAGAAGCCGAGAGCGTGTGTGATGCCATTTCGCATCGTACACCGCGGAGAAGAATTCCACAGTGATATCTATGGTGAGGATATCACTGTGGAATTTGTGAAGTATTATTCCTACTTCACCTTGAATGAAGACATGAGCCGTCGACTACGGCAAGAGACCGAGACGGTGGAAAGTGATGCCGAGACGGTGGAGAGTGAGGCCGAGACGGTGGCGAGTGAGGCCGAGACGGTGGAAAGTGAGGCCGAGATGGTGACAAGTGAGGCCGAGACGGTGACGAGTGAGGCCGAGACGGTGGAAAGAGAGGAGATGATGTGGAGTGAGGACTCGGAAAGTGAGGAAGTGGAAGCGAGTGAAGATGTCATTGTGATATCAGATGATGAAGTAAGAGTTTTACACATGCATACGAATGACTGTCATCTCAACTCGTTTATGTTTTCTTTCAGTGATGGAGTGAGTGATGGGCGTTCTTTAGTTCATAAAATCATCATGCACACATACAGCACACTGTTTCACCACATTTCCTCGTGAATGCATCATGAGTTCTTATAAGAACTTCCTTCTAATGCAGCTAAAGCGGTCCCAAGCCCGCCACATATCTTCGGATATGGAATGCAGAGGGGAAGGATAAATGATGAAATGGAATGAAGGGAAGCCACCCTTGTACCACATGCAGCCACAAACACATTTCTATCTTCATTAAGATGACATTCAATCACTTGAATTCTAATGTGACCATCACATCCTTAGATTTCAGTACAGTCAACTCTCTAACGTGCTTGTTAAACCTATTATCTCTAACTTTACAAACACTGAAAGGATTCTAATATGATTTCAAACTTTACAAGCATCAACTTTATTTCTAACTTTGCAAACAGTGAAATGCTTGTGACTATATTTTATACTTTACCTATCTTACAAACACTGAATGAAATGCTTGTCACCTCATTTATACTTTACCTATAAATTGCTAGTCCATCATCTAAGGGACAGGGTTACCTACCGTTGGATTTAGTGATCTAGGGTTTTATATAACACAAATGAACGATATCTTTTAGTGTAGAATACGTGATGCATATGTTCGCTTTATAAAATGACTTTGAAGGCAAGACTTAATTTCATGGTGAAAAGACAGGTTTCATATCGTTGATAAGGGATAGTTACATACTCATTATGTTATACACTTTACATTTGATGTGGTCAGCTGAAAGGTGATTGATGCATGTTCAATAGAAGAGTTGTATGCATCTTAGTGATTGGAATAATAAGTGTGTAAAGAGTCGATCAGGAAAATATATAATAGTCAACGCATGAAAGTTTCTTGTTATCCAAGCTAGGAATATATGAACATCATTCATCAGTCAGTGTTGTATTTTAAAAGTCGTATGCTGACAGAGACATAAGTTTACTAAATTATACAGCCAAACTCCTAAATCACTAAAACCATAGGATAGGTATCCCTGTGTTAAGAGTTAGCGATTTAGCGTTTTAAAAGTGTAAGTTACATTGATAAATCACTAAGTCCATAGCATAGTCAACCCTATAACATGTTAGCAATATCTGTTCATGTAGAATGTGACTCAATGAGTTTAGTCAGATAATGCATCATCAACTTTATTCACTTAGTTATTTGATGGAGAAAGTGTGAAATAGGAGTGAAAGTGATCTGATAAAGTTTAGAACACATAGTAGTAGCATTGTAGGAATAAGTAAAGTGAAAAGTTATGTCGCATGAAATGAGTGATGCAAGATTAGCTCGCATTGAAATGAATTGGTAGTGTGACAAACAAGCTATGTGGGATTCAGCATATGTTTGAAGACAAGCGCTGTTAAAAGGTTTTGAGATGATATGAATTTTATCACATCATGTTCATGGATGTAGCAGAATGAATGTCTCTACTGGTCGAGTGTATAAGATAGAACACATATCATGGTTGTTGCATGTAAACTGGGGGGTCATATTCGACGAAAGCAAAGATTGAGATTGCAAAGTTTAATGAATAGGTAGTGTACTAAACTGTTTCAATCAGTGGCATAGTTAGAATAAACAACAGTTCCACTTCGAGATATAATCACACAGCATTAGGACTGTTGGTTTATGAACGTAGTTCATGCTAAAGTTATTTAGAAGTGACTTGTTGATGGAGACAAGACACTATGTGTGTGAAAGTAGGAATAGCATGTAATGACTGGAGTATGGGTTGTGCCCACTGTACATGAAAAGCTATATCCAAAAGCAACTAAGTGACACGAATATATGAAGAGTTAAGTAAATGCAAGCCTTTCACATTGATGAGTATGTGATAGAAGAATAACTAATGACATGAATGTGGGAATCAGGACAAGTTTTAAGTCAGCTACTGCTAAAGGTTTTATGATAGTATTTAATATCGAAGATTTAATGTAATGCATCATGTATACAGATTCAATGTGTAATAGAATAAATGTCGTTGCAGGTTTTCAGTGTATAGTATAGAACACATGAAATAGTTGTTATATGTAAGTGCAAGTTAACGTATCACACTTGATTTACATCTGAAAGCACATGTGAGTAAGACTTGATCATTGATAGACTTCACATTGTATGCTGTGTTGAATGAATAGTTGAATTGATATTCATAAATGCAAGGTTGATATATCGAGAAATAGTGTTAAGTCTCGGTGTATATGTCGTAACTGTTTTCATAATGCGCATGAAGCAGCATATTTGTCAATCTGGTCAGTTGGACTTTTCAATCTAATATTTTTTCTTTATATTCTCTTTCTCTCTGTCTGCCTGTGTGTGAGTGTTTTCTTCTATATATCTGGTTCGGTAGGTGTTATGACTTTCTAACTTGGGTTCTTTTTATAATTGAAGGAATGTATTGATAGAGCATGATAATAGGAAAATATCATGGATAGTATTTTTGTATATTGCAAGAGGTATAGTATCATGGTTAGTAAGGTAGCAGCCAAATGATGTCATTTGCTTCTTCATTTAGTATAGTGTTCATTAGTTTAATGTATATATAAGTCGGCATTTTATTCTAATACGCTCATACACGAATATATACTCACACACACATACACAAACGAAATTTGTACTTAAGGAGCTGCTACCTTACTAGCAGAGATACTATACCTCTTGCAATATACAAAAATACTATCCATGATACTTGTTATAGGGTTGACTATGCTATGGACTTAGTGATTTATCAATGTAACTTACACTTTTAAAACGCTAAATCGCTAACTCTTAACACAGGGATACCTATCCTATGGTTTTAGTGATTTAGGAGTTTGGCTGTATAATTTAGTAAACTTATGTCTCTGTCAGCATACGACTTTTAAAATACAACACTGACTGATGAATGATGTTCATATATTCCTAGCTTGGATAACAAGAAACTTTCATGCGTTGACTATTATATATTTTCCTGATCGACTCTTTACACACTTATTATTCCAATCACTAAGATGCATACAACTCTTCTATTGAACATGCATCAATCACCTTTCAGCTGACCACATCAAATGTAAAGTGTATAACATAATGAGTATGTAACTATCCCTTATCAACGATATGAAACCTGTCTTTTCACCATGAAATTAAGTCTTGCCTTCAAAGTCATTTTATAAAGCGAACATATGCATCACGTATTCTACACTAAAAGATATCGTTCATTTGTGTTATATAAAACCCTAGATCACTAAATCCAACGGTAGGTAACCCTGTCCCTTAGATGATGGACTAGCAATTTATAGGTAAAGTATAAATGAGGTGACAAGCATTTCATTCAGTGTTTGTAAGATAGGTAAAGTATAAAATATAGTCACAAGCATTTCACTGTTTGCAAAGTTAGAAATAAAGTTGATGCTTGTAAAGTTTGAAATCATATTAGAATCCTTTCAGTGTTTGTAAAGTTAGAGATAATAGGTTTAACAAGCACGTTAGAGAGTTGACTGTACTGAAATCTAAGGATGTGATGGTCACATTAGAATTCAAGTGATTGAATGTCATCTTAATGAAGATAGAAATGTGTTTGTGGCTGCATGTGGTACAAGGGTGGCTTCCCTTCATTCCATTTCATCATTTATCCTTCCCCTCTGCATTCCATATCCGAAGATATGTGGCGGGCTTGGGACCGCTTTAGCTGCATTAGAAGGAAGTTCTTATAAGAACTCATGATGCATTCACGAGGAAATGTGGTGAAACAGTGTGCTGTATGTGTGCATGATGATTTTATGAACTAAAGAACGCCCATCACTCACTCCATCACTGAAAGAAAACATAAACGAGTTGAGATGACAGTCATTCGTATGCATGTGTAAAACTCTTACTTCATCATCTGATATCACAATGACATCTTCACTCGCTTCCACTTCCTCACTTTCCGAGTCCTCACTCCACATCATCTCCTCTCTTTCCACCGTCTCGGCCTCACTCGTCACCGTCTCGGCCTCACTTGTCACCATCTCGGCCTCACTTTCCACCGTCTCGGCCTCACTCGCCACCGTCTCGGCCTCACTCTCCACCGTCTCGGCATCACTTTCCACCGTCTCGGTCTCTTGCCGTAGTCGACGGCTCATGTCTTCATTCAAGGTGAAGTAGGAATAATACTTCACAAATTCCACAGTGATATCCTCACCATAGATATCACTGTGGAATTCTTCTCCGCGGTGTACGATGCGAAATGGCATCACACATGCTCTCGGCTTCTCAGACATGACTATGATAGTGAAATGCAGGAGACTGCTTTATATGAGAATGATACAGCCTTTCAAATGTCTGGTTCACGCAATCAAATCGCTCTAAACGTATGGTTGGAGGAAGAAAAGGGAAAACATATTTTCATTGACTGCCATCCTAAACCACTCAACAAACGTAGATGCATTTATCGCGTGAATCTCCCTCCCGGTGCGATAGCAATGAGCTATGTGGGAATCAGCTAGGTGGGAGGTCTGAGATGACGATACGTTGCTGCATCCTTGTTCGTGGGACAGATGCGATAGATCTCTGTTTAATGTGACAGACGGGCGTCAAAGAGAGCGCGTTATCATTCATCTTTGTGTTCTACTCTATCAGCTGAGGGGCTTGCGCGACAAACAGGCGTCAGAGAGCACTCGTGATTCTTTGTGTGCACACGACGGGAACATCTGGTTCACTGATAGGTTTTATGATAAACGTTTTGGCTGCTTTTGAATGGCAGCGTGTTGGATATTGCAAGCAATGTTAAATGTCAATCCGTGTGTCATTTTCACATCGTCTGCATTCGCACAGAAAATCACTTGATGCAGGTTTCAATGTTGATTGTACAAACAACGCACGATTCGTTTAGAAATGAGACACGTATTCATTTGTCAAGCACATGAAAAGCAAACTTTGATTCTAGCCTTTAATGCTCATGGACAGTCCTAATGTAATGTTCGCTGTTTCATACTCATGAAATAATTCCACTGACGTGTCACTCAGTCTTGATCATTCAATGACATTGCATGCTATGCTGTCTCCTGCTAATTAGCGTGTTAATTACACAGAATTGTTCATTTTGTTAGTTCAATGGTCGAGTCGTTGAACTGCATCTCAGACTTATGTGTTTCTACAGTCTTTTATATCCACTTTAAACGCGACTGCAATCTATGAAAGTTTTACCAACATAAAGTTGTTGTCATAAAGTTTTTACACCACGGTTCATGTTTACGAATTTCATTTGAATGTCAGAAAGTTAGAATATGTGTTCATCTGTCTATGATGAGTGTAAACGTTCTCGCTACAAAGTCACTTAATCTAGCAGGTTGATTTTTATCTCACACATGCTTTGAGTGTTTCCTAACTCATATGCATTCGACTTACAGCGTTACAGGTTGTTATGTGTATACTTGTATGCTGTCGATGCAGAGTGCAAACATGTTTAACACTGTCTTTATTTACAAAACAGTCTACACACGCATTCAATTTGATGAAGGCAAACAACACATTTAGTAAAGCTGGTACGCTAACGAGTGTGACTGCAAAAACATTTTATAAAACTTTTTCAACGTTCGCTAAGTTTCACAACAGCATGTCAAAGACTTCTTACAAAACTTATTTCAGCGTTTGCGTTTAGACTTTTAAGCGAACATGTGCTTCACGTATTCTACACGAACGGTTAACGCATGTGATATAAAACCCTAAATCCCTAAATCCAACCGTAGAGGAGCCTACCCTTGGATTATGGACTTTTACGACCCACGCGATTCAATGTCATGGAACTAGCTCTCACACACTCAACGTTTTTGACAAGACTTTACCTGGTTTTATAAAACATTCAACGCTTACTATAAGACCTTTTAACACTGTAAAACAATCTACACAGTACAGTAAAACCTTTTCGATAAAACTTTCTAGTGCTGTGATGAGTTCAGTCAGTCATAAAACTTCAATGATCAAATTTTATTTTCACAAACGTGCGTCGCGGTTAAACTATTTGACTACATTATCACTTTATCAACCTATGTTGCAGTAAACTTTTGTACAACTTGATACACTTTCTGATGACACTCACGAATAAAACTTCGATGATCAAACTTTACCATCACAAACGTGTGTCGTGGTAACAACTATTTGACTACACCAACGCTAACATTTTATGACATTTGTGTCTCATAAAACTTCGATGATCAAACTTTACTTTCACAAACGTGTGTCGCAGTAAAACTATTTGACTACGCTAACGCTTACATTTTATGACATTTGTGTTTCATAAAACTTCGATGATCAAACTTTCTAACTATACATCAATCTGTGTTGCAGTAAAACTTTTGTACAACATGATAAAGTTCCTGACTACATTCACAAGAGTTTGTTCACTAGCGAAGAGAGAAATGAGCTTGTGGTTGCGTGTGGCGCATGAATGTCCCTCTCATTCTATTCATCATTTAGCCTCGGTGATAGAGACAAGCAGAACGCATGGTTCATTCTCGCATGTATGGCCAACTATCGGGAGACAAGTGCAATGGAGATTTTATGAGGTAACCTGTGGCAGATAGCTAAATGTCGCCCTGGCGGTCAGAGTACAACGTTGAGAAGAAAGGCAACCACTTGGAAACATGACGCAGAGAGTTTTCACAAGGATTACCATTGCCCACGTCCCGTGCAGTACTCATCGCTACGGACTTCACCGCTGTCTCGAAAGAACGCCCACCAACAGGAAGTATGACACCGAACATCTCTGTGACTTGCACCGTCAATGACTTGATAGCCAGACATGAAAACCGGTGGAGTTATTTCTACGATCTCTAGAACCCAAGGGACCAGTTTCCTCCTCTCGGACCCATCCTTCCATCATATCCCTGGCAAACTCTCTTTCTAAGGTCATCCCCTAAGGTCACGTGAGGTCATCCCCTTAAGTCACGCGAGGTCATCCCCTAAGGTCACGCGAGGTCACGGGGCTGAGTCGGCATGATGACTACTAAGGAAAAGCAAAGTTTTCTCTCAACTGATCATGTTTCGGAATGTATACATTCATTCCATCTTCAGCGGCAAACACAAGTAAAGGTAAAATCAAGGGTTTATATACAGAATTCATCGCGTGATACAAATACAGTTCAAAGTAAAAACTTTCGAGATAAAACTGCGCAGAAAGTCAGGATGACAAATTCAAGTATAAGGGGACTGATCTGTTCCTTCCATTAGATAGCCAATCCGATTTTCTTTGAGTATAATAGATTCCAATATCAATGGATATCTTGATATTTCAATGATAGAGAAGTTTTCAGCTTTAGGACTATGTTGATGCATAGAATTTTCAGTTTGACACGGGTATCCTTTTAAATGTTCCGAAATGCGAGAAGCAAAATGACGTCTAGTGGCGCCAGCGTATCGCACAGAACAGCGATTACAAGTGCAGAGATACACAACATTTGATTTAACTGCGTTCGCAATAGGATGTTTGTAATTGAAATGATTTTGGATTTTGTTGGTTCTAAAAACTGGGACTTTTCGTAAATATCATGAATACGACGCATCAACATTTTATTAGTGGACTTAATGTGAGGAACAGACCAGTACACAACCTTTTCATTTTCAGTTTTTTCTTCTTTTGCTCTGCTTGATCTCTTTTAGATATTGTTCTTTACTCGTGAAATTGTGCGTTAATCATAGCCATTATTTTTAAAAATATCAATTATCTTATCAACTGCTTTTTGGCAATTACAACGGTTGGAGCAAATTTTAAAGGCGCGAAAAAACAAAGATCTCATAGCTGCCATTTTATACGAAATCGGCGCATAAGAACTCGAAGGAATATAGATTCCAGTTTTTTCATCTTTCAAATGATGCGAAATATCAAAGACACCAGTACTGATACTCACAGTGGTATCCAGAAAATGTATTGTACCACTGGAACTACATTCCAATCTGAAATGCAGTTCATCAACCATAGAATTCAGAGCTTCTAAGAACCGCTTTTTCCATCCGTCTCTGTCTTGAAGATGGCAAAGCAGTCGTCCACGTACCTGCAGTATAAGTCAGGCAGTTGAATATCTACAATGTAGATCATGAAAGCGACTCTCAACAAGATCCATGGCAAAGGCTGCCATAGTAGGGACTAATTTTGAGCCCATCGGCATGCCATCAATTTGATAATAATACTTGCTATTAAAGGAGAGCAACACTCGTATGCTAGAGCATGCACTTTCTAGCAAACGCTACAGAGCATTTTTCGTTAATGGAAAATCTTCAAAGTCGATCATGGATAATACATGCTCTATCGTTTTTTTCACCGGAATGGAAGTAAAGAGGCTCGTCACATTATTGCTAAAGAGCTTACAGTGCTGATGATCAGAGATGTGAGAATTATTAAGCAGCTCAACAAAGTGAAAAGTATCTTTTAAATTCAATTTTTTAGGATGCTTCAGGTTTCAGGATGTCGCCAAGCCAGCCATATAAATTAGACAAGTGCGAGTTGCGCATATTCAAAATGGGACGAACAGGAGGGCCTGTCTGACTTTTGTGCACTTTTGGCAGACCGTATAAACGAGCTGGCTGGGAGCCGCTGGCTTTGATTTGATTCAATATTGTATCATCGATAATTTTATTTGATTTCAAAGATTGCAATTTGCGATTGAATCGCTCCTCTCCCAAAATAGAGCGATCTTTTTTGGACCTCTTATCAAAAGTATAAGGTTTGAATTTCTCACAATCATTTATCAGATCATTCAATTTCTCATCATAATTTTTCCGATCTAAAATCACGATGCCATTGCCTCTATCAAATCGTGATATCACGATGTCTTTGTTTTTCGCTAAATTGCGCAAAGGTTTAAAATAGCTAGAGCACTTAGTGCTGAATTTCTGCTTTGAAAAATAACTTTTGAAAATATTGTGGATTTTTTCAATGGATTTAGCTATTTTACTATACATATACCTAATTTAAGCTATGTAAATTTCTAGGTTTCTGATACTTCTCTGTTGATCCATAGGTACATGTATATGCAAGACTTAAGGTTGCTATTTGAATTTGTACCAGCAGTGTAATTTTCATTCTACATGTATGAAGATGGAAGCTGTCGACTTTCGAAGCGCCGGTGTTTTACCTAAATGGTACTCAAAAATCGTATCTAAGTTTTGCAATCAAGAGACCAAATACTTTATCGTACGTAGAAAAGTCTAATTTAAATTTTAAATTCTTTCTATCAGTAATGTATATATGACCGGTCCAGGACAACTAAAAAGAAATAAGATATCTCAAAAATGCAGAAAATGCATATATGACCGGTTCAAGACAACGAAAAAAGAAGAAAAAGATACCTCCAGAATGCAAAATCGGAATATTTCATATACTGAAAAAAAGACCTATAAAAATAAATAATAAAATTGCAAAATCAAAAAAAGAGTTTCAAGCTCGTTGGGATTTTTTCATATACTGAGAATGAGTATAGGAATATTTCATACACTGAAGAAGAGTCTTATAAATAAAAATAATATTAAGGATAACATTTATAAAAGAGTTCTAAGCTCGTTGGGATTTTTTCATATACTGAAAGGAGGTTTCAAAAATATCACGTAGTCGAAAATTTACGTAGTCTAAAAATATCAAAAATTTACGTAGTCGAAAATTTAGATAGTCTCAAAATTTAGGTAGTCTAAATATATCAAATTTCAAAATTTCAAAAATCTCAAAACTTCGAAAAATTCAAAATTTTGAAAAATTCAAAATGTCATAAAATTCAAAAAATTTTCGAATTTCGAAAATTTACGTAATCCAAGAATTTCTAATATTTGCGTAGTCTTTTCACATAGTCTAAAAATATCAGAAGATTGTATTCACAATATTTATTAAAAAATGGAAACCTCAAAAATGGAAGAAACTTCGAGAATATATCCTTCGTTATCACAATTAAAAACAAGTGAAATGAACATTGAAAAGATGAACATCGAAAAGATGAACATTGAATAAAACACAAAGATAGAGTACGTTATATGAAAGATAGGGAATCTCAATTATTATTAAGATTAGAACATTATGATAAATTAAGAAAAAGATGGTCTAAAGTTAAGAATGTAACACAAGGTATTGGAATATTTTTAACAGTAAGTTTAGGTGCTTTAACAATTGTTATATCTTCTGGCGCTCTTTCAATTCCTGTTATTGCTATTGCTTTGCACTCTGATGATCGCCCAATTGTAGGGAACCGCTGCTTCCTGCATTCATGAAACAATGCAGTTGCTTCCCGCATTCATGAAATAGTACATTTCAGAACAAACAGCTGTTACCGCACTTATGTCTTTCTCTTACCCCAACTTGCCAAATGAACTGCCAGTTTTCCGACCATATCTAGAACCAAAAAAATTTTTGAATCCACAAGTGGTCAGAAAATGGCAGCGATTCATTGGTTTACTTGAACTCGATTATTTTAGAAAGTTACAATTGTCACGTCAACGTTGTCATAGGGATTTTATTGATGCATATAAACTGTATCTCATTTAACAAGTTGTTGACAGTTAATAGAATTTTTTCATTTTAAATGAATGGTGAAAATCCGACTGAGATATCTCCCAGAGCTTTTGGTCTGACAGAGTTCTTAAAATCATATGGCAAACAAACCACGACCAATTTCAATTTAAATAAGATCGCAGATCATTTAAGAATAAAAAATTGCCACGTCTTAATGGGAGATAAATTACAATTTATGAAAAATAAGCCATCTGTAAATTTTGTAACAAATCTCTACACATCAGATCAAAAAGGAGTACATTGGTCTGCGGGGAGAAAGAATACGAATGGAGAAAACTATTATTTCGATTCATACGGACTTCCCCTACAAATGAAGTAAAAGAAATACTGGGAAATGGAATTTATAATACATTTCAAATTCAAAACCCAGGAACTACTCATTGCGGACAATTATGTATTTACGTTTTATACAAATTGCAAAAACGAGTACCATTTCTAGATATTATGTTAGAATTGAATGAGGGAATTTAATTTCTGAAACGTTAGTTCCAATAGCTAAAGTTCAATCTTTTGTAATTCATTTTCATAAAATCTACCTTTGATTTCTTCATTATCTAAGTCTTTAATTTCATAAGTAATCGGATAAGTTTGATTTATTTTACAAACTTCAAATATCTCTTTAGTCCAATGACCGACAAAACCTTTTTCAACCCAACAAACAAAAACAATCCGCGGATTGTCTTTGTTTGTCGGGAAATTTATTCCTATACTAAAATATTCGTACCCTATCACCAATCTTAAATTTCGATTTACGCTTTTGCAAATTAGAATTATTCTCATTCTCATTATTATTTTCAAATATCTTCTTTCTTATTAAATCTGGATCGTTAGAAGCATTCTTTGGAGTTTCTTCAATACTTGAATGAGTCTTATTGTTGTAATCATCAACAATTCCTGGTAATATTTTTAACCATTTCTGATTACCTTGTCCTGTAAATATCTTAAATAATTTACTTTTTAACGTTCTATTAAACCTTTCTATTACTACGGCTTTTCCAGCATTTTCTGTGGAATAAACTGAGCCTTTTCCATGACTTTCGTCTGTTTTTAATAATGGCTTAACATTTCTGCCATTTGCCATTTTAATTTTTCTGCATTTTTTTTTACATTCAACACACAATTTATTTCTTTGGCTTTCTATTACTTTCTTTGAATATTTCTTCAAACGCATATTTAACTGATAAACCACTTTTATTCTTTATTGGCTTCACCCAAGCGTATCTAGTATAGAAATCTATAACGGTTAATGCGTATTTATAATTAGACTTCGTCTTAGAACCTTCGGTTCGATCAGACTCATTCGCCATATGAATAAGATCAGCACTCCAAATATCATCTTTATTAAACACTTTTACTTTCAATGGATATTTAGGCTTTCTATATTTCTTGTGAATTTCGGACGCGTAGGTTTCAGTGTTATGAGTTTTGTCCAAACCCTGACCGAACAATACTTTAGCTTGTAAAGCTTTTTTAACAAACATTCTTTCAATTCTTTCTCTAAAGGAAGGATTCTGAATACTATCTAATTCTTCTATCACTTTCCTATGAGCTTCATGACGAGATTTTAGGTCATGATTTCGAAAAGCTAAATCGTGTCTATAAGCTGCCGCATCAACTCTGTTTATTGGTTCTTCACCTGGTTTTGGATTAATATTCTCATCTAGTCTTATATCTAATCGAGTTCCTGGACCGGTACATGAATGACAAGGAAGATATTTTTCTTTTGAATATTTACTTTAAATAAATCCAGGAAAGTTTTCTTATGTTTTTTGTATGTCACCTCCGGTGTGCAGCCGATGGCCAGAATGTACTTTTAAGAGATAATTCAATAAATCCAAATTAAAAATTTTTAATTTAATTAAATTTTCGGAATTTGTTGAATTTGTAGAACACATTTTGAAGATAAAAAAATATTTATAACTTTATAACAATATATTTATAATATTATAAGAATATATTTATCTGATCATACTAGGACTTAAATATATTCCAGAACCATCTTTAGTTTCTTTTATTCCTAGTAAATCATCAACATTATGTAGAATGTTTTTGAGAACTCGTTTTCCTTCGTCAACTAAATTTAATTTACTAATAAAATTATCTACTATTCCTCACCCCTAGCAACTTTCTCCAACTCTTTATTATGACGGTTTTGTTCTTCTAATGCTGCCTTCTCTGATTTACTTTTATTTACTGCTTGGACAATACCAGCTGTCCCACCTGCAACACTTCCTACTGCTGCTATAACACCTATTATTCGAGGAATTAATGGGAGAATTCCACCATTCTTTTCTTCTTGTAATTTAATATTCTCAATCATTGGTTTACTTATGTAATATTTTTTTTGTTAATCGTAAAAGATTTTGGATTATTTTTGTCAACAATGTTGCGTAATTTTCATTCAACAGTTTTATTAGTATTTTTCGCTCGCGATATTTTTAATAAAAAATTTTAAGTTACCAAAAATTTTAATTAACCTATCCTAACCATCTTTCCATAAAGAATTTCAATAGAATATTTTACCTCTTCTAGCAATCAACCATAAGCCATCAATGAAGTTGTGGAATCTTTCTTTTCAATATTAATTGTTACATCACAACTATTTTTAACAATATCTTCAGATTGTGCACTTAAATCGAAACAGAAAACTGGATATAAATGTCTCCAATCTCCAGGAGTTAATTGTGGTTCTACTCCAAATTCTATACAAAGATTTCTATAAGCATCATATCCTTCCATAATATTGGTATCATCGAATCTTGATGGGTCAATAGGATATCAGGTTTGATTTAAAGCAACTTGTAAACTTAGAATTGTGTTAATATGGAAAAGATTGTTGTTCTTATCAAAACTTGGAGAATCATTTCTTTGAAAAGTTAGTAATAGATATCTTGGAGTATTCGGAGTTCTAGTAAAATGCCAGTTAAATCTTTGTTCAGAGAAAGTTACAGAACTAGCAGTACGCCTTAGAAAATTTACTGGAATTGTTTTGTTAGTATTTAATCTTTTTGCAATAGTTAATTAAACCTCTAAACTAGGAGTAATATGCTTTATCCACCATTCAATTCTATCAATCTTTAAATATACTTTTTTTCCAGTCTTACCATAAATGATTAATTCATTATTTGCTGTGCGATGAATTGTTAATTTAAATTTTAGTTGACATGATATTTTATCATAATCTAAATATTCGAAGAATGGAGACAATGACCAATTTACCTTCTGTTCACTTTTCTTGTTAAATTCACGTCTTTCTTTATATGCACTATTGTTTGTTTTATTTGAATGTTTTGCAATATTTTCTACATCTTTCGCAATTCCTGCGGCATCTGTTCCAGCGTGAGTTAAATCATCAACAATTATACCATTATTATTATCTGGAAACCATCCTTCTATTTCATGCTTTTTATTATTTTCACCAATTGTAACAAATCTAAGCATTGTATCAATTACACCTGGAGAATCACTTACTGTTTCTATATTTTGAGATACAACATCTAAACGCATTTGTGTAAATAATCCTGGAAAGAAATTATTCTCTAATGCAATATTATCAGTATTTGGCAATGGTGTTGTAGAATTTGCATCACTATATAAAGAATATTCACAGTGTAAAAAGGAATCAGGTAAATATAAATCTTTGTTGATTATCAACTTCAAAGATTAAATCTCCTCCAGTATTTACTCTACTAGAAGATCCGGCATTCATAGCAATTCTTATATAGTCATTCTTTTTTTGATTGTAACTGACGAATGGAGGATCGTCCAATTTAAATTTATCTTCGATAAAGCGATCTGAATGATTGATTAAGGAAGACATTTTTATAAAAAGTAAACTGACTTTTTTGTTTTTTCTTACACACAGAAAAAATATTTTCTTAGGTTTTTTTTTGAATATATTTTAGAATTTTGCTAAACCATTACCGCTTATTTCTTCAATTGATTTCTTCTCCTGTTTACTTTCAGCGGCTATGTCAGCAATTTTGTTTTTGGTTTCCTCTGAAAGTTTTTTTAATTTTCTTAGTTCTTCAAAATCATTCTTAAGTTTTCGAATAGTTTCTAGTTGTTTTATTTCGTTTTGAGACTTAACAAAATTTGATATCGCACTAGCTGTACTACCTATAGCAGCTGCTCCTTTTGCAGCAGATGTAATCAAATCTTTATTATTTTTAATAACATTAATGATACTTCCTATATTATCACTGATGCCAGAAAATATTCAATCTCCTTCTTTTGGAATATTTTCTGCATTGTTATAATGGTAAACAGATTTCATAGATGGTTCATGGAAAATATTTTTATTTGAAGCAAAATATTTAAGATTGTGTTTATAAATGATAGGCATTTTTTAGGTTTAAATTTAACTTTTGGGAAAAATATTTACGTTTATGATTAAGATTTACGTTTGTGAATGGACAACAACCGCGTGATAACTTTATTAATTTTCTGTTGCACTTTATCTATTGCGTCAAGCAGCGTGTGATGTATTTCAATTTCTTTTCTATGAACTTGCATTTTCTGCTGATTCATCTTTAAATCCGTTTTAAGAGCCTTCAACTTAATTTTAAGAACATCTAACTGACTTTCCATCTAACTGGAATTCATCAACACTTTTTTGGAATGTAGCTTGTAACTTATATAAATCATTAAAATTTTTTTAAGAAGTTTTCCTAATTCAATTTCTAATTGTTCTTTCAATGGTTGTATCTGATGTTTATTTTTCATGACGGCAGATTTGAACTTTATAGAAAGCAAAATTAAAATTTGTGATTGTTCTGAAATTTTTTAAAAAGTTTTGCTATATTTACTTCTAGCTCTTTATCGTTTTCATCAGGTTTTAATAATTTTTCGTTTAATGATTTGTCATTAAGTTTTAGCAACTTTAATTCATTTATCAGTGGAACCAAAACATCGTTTATATATTTTTCTTTTAAGTCATTGATTTGTGTATCAGCATATTGTCTATTTGTTAACTCTGTGTTTTGTTGCGGAAGAATAGAAAGATGTAATGGACCAGATAAAACGTCTCCAGTTTTCATGATATAAGTTTCTATTTCTATTTCTAATTCACGATTATTCGGGATATATGCACCTCCACCAACATTTGGTAAGATCATTTTTTAACAATAAAAGATATGTCATAAAAATTATTTTCTCATGAAAATAAAAAATAAATTTTTTCACATAAAAATGGAAAATAAAAAATGGAAATGACTCAAATTTGTGAAGTTTGTAATATGCGTTTTACAAATCAAGCGTTATTATATTCACATATAAAATATACACCATGTGGTCAACTTATAGAACAATCTCAACAAAATATGCAACCTATGTCAAGTATGCAACAATTAATACCTATGACATATGAGCAATACATTCGTCAATCATAAAAATTTAAAAATTTGTTTATACCTCAACAAGGTCAAATTTGCAACCTATTCAAAATATGCAACCTGTTCAAGAAATTCAACCAATGTCAAATATTTAACAATTACAACATTGTTTATACCTCAACAAGGACAAAGTCTTTATACAGCCAGAAAAAATAACGTAGATCCAAATAATAATTTTTTGGCTCCAAGTAATCATCTAGTACAGAATAATCATGTAGTTCCAAATAATCATCTAGTACAAAATAGTCATGTAGATCAAAATCGGGAAGAAGTTCACATGCCACAAAAAATAAAATTCTTCAAGCTAGGCAATCTATGGATGCACGACAATCTGTGCAATGTAATACGAAAAAAATATGTTCTGGTTGTAATAAAAATATAACGTCTAAAAATTTTGCACGTCATTTAAAATTATGTGAACAACCAGAGGAGGCTAAAAAAGATAAAATAAAATATAAAATGGAAGATCAGCTTTGTCGTAATTGTAATAAATATTTTACAAATCAAGGAATTACTAATCATTATAATTCTTGTATAAGTTCTACAAGACAATGTACAAATTGTCAAATTATTAAACCTAAGACAGAGTTTTATGATAGTAAATATCAGTGTAAGGATTGTTTCAAAGAAAAAGTAAAGTGTAGAGGTTGTCTAAAAAAATTTATATTGAAGAAAAAATTTCCGCGACATGTAACACTTTGTCCTAATCTATAATTGAGTAAAAAATGTATATGATAAAGATTTGAATATACTAATAGATACTGAACGTGAAATATATAATGACTCTCAAGACTTTGATATTAGAATGTATGGAAAAGTAAAAAATGTATAAGATCTAAAATTTATATCTAAAATTAAAACACAAATCTTTTCTTTAAAAAATAAAAAATAGTGGAAAATACCAAGTTTTATTGTGTCCTATGTAAAGACAGTTACAAACAAAAAAAAGTTATCAATCTCATTTAAAAAGTAAATGCATTTACAAAATGTAGATCGAGCTAATGAGGGAAATATATTAAAATTAAATAATTACAAAAACTATCTAGAAACATTACCTACTGATATAAAAGTTAAAAAATATTTGATGAATATTCACATTCGGAATATAAAAAAATTTTTAATAGTGAAGATTTTTTTGGGAAAATCGAAGGTTCTAGTACTTCGCCCGAGACAGATATAAGATATTTATTTAATGAAACCGATGAAGCTGTAACAGGTATAAAATATTTATTTGATGGATCTGTTGAACATAATGAAACCGATGAAACTTTTTATGATGTATTAACAAACTTCTATAATATATTTAAGAAATCTTTCAAATGTTATATGAATGTAGAAGTACTTTATACAAAAACTGGATCCGATGGAATGACTGAAGAAATAATACAGGAACATTTTAGGCAGACGCAAGAAATTTATAATGTAAATGATACACAGCCCATATTTGAAACAATGATAGGTAAATTAAAAGATGCTATAACTGAAGCTCAGTTGCGTGAATCTGGTGTGAGATTTATTGCAATACTATCTAAGAAAATAGGAATTGACAAATATAGAAATAATGCTGGTGGTAGTTACATACCCCTCTTCCTTTCAGTTCTCCACAAATAATCATCATGCAGAATGTAGATGAATATTGTTTTCTGTGGAGTGTTATAGCACATTTACATCCTGCAAAATATCACAAAGAAAGACTAAGTCATTATAATAAAGAAGAATATATAAATGAATTTGATCTCTCAGATGGCTTAGATGAATTTCCATATGATTATAATAGGTTAATAAAGTTTCATAAAAGGAATAAAAATTTAGTAGAAGTAAATGTTTTTGAATTAAATGTGAAGTATGTTTCTATTGGTGATATTACTCTCTTATATCCCGGAGATATTGAAGTTAATAACATTGCTCATAACAACTTAAAAGAATTTTATTTGAATAACAAAAATTTATACCAATCAGAAATAGTATACAATGAAAGAGGAAATTACATGCACCATAATATTATTTACAAAGGAAATATAATATGCACTGAAAAATATGAAATTATAAAAACATTAACACCAATAATGATTAATCATAATAATTATAAAGGATGTGGATTTCCCTATGAGAACGAAACCGAGCGTTCATCTCTATTGTCAGAATATATACATAAGTTAAAGATGTTACCGCAACTATATAAAAAACAATATCAACAAGAGTTACAAATGTTACATAATCAATATCTACAAGAGTATCAACAAGAATAACTATATTATTTCGCAAATATATTGAAGACGAATGGAATCTTGAAGATAAAGAATATTTAAAATTATCATACATAGCCTACCAACAATGTAATTCTCAATTTAATGAACTAGAATGTCCCCTAGTGATCATTTTCTATGGAAATCCTATAAAATTTCGCAGTAGAATTATCGCGCATTGTCTACTGCAAAAAGCAGTAATTTTCTACTGCCAAAAAGACCTACAGACATCAATCGTCTACTGCCAAAAAGGCCTACAGACATCAATTTATAAACGCATTCAGACAAGCAACAATTTTCACGATAGTTTGCGATTAATTAGGAATAATATAAATGCCGATCGAACCTCAAGCAAGCGTAATTTTAAGTCCTGTGGATACATTAAATCATCCACCAGGATTCAAAACTACCGAATTTGAGGTATTGAACAGTACCTAAAAATAATAATAAAACTCACATTATATTTTCCATTTTCTCCAATCCTCCTTCAGAGATTCAACTTGTATTATTCGATTATTTGTTCGACTGTAGCGGTGTGTGGATCGAATATTTGATTACAATATAATTTCACTTCAAATGACTTTTCAGCAATGTAATCAATCACTTGTTTAATGGTTTTCAGCGAAAGTGAAGAGATATTAGGTAGTTGAGTCAGAATGATGCGAATCAAAACGTGTAGATGAAGATGATGTTGAAGGTTAGGAACAGGAGGTAGTTCAATTTTCCTGGCATTGTGCTAAAAACAAGCTGGTCTCTCGTTTGTATTTGCCTTTTATTTGAGGTTATGTGCAAGATAAAAATCCAGCAAGGTAAAACCACAGCGCTTCGTGTCAGGTGGGACCGTGCGGTAAACATTCGCACTGCAAGGTCCCACCCCTTGATGTGTCTGTGACACGAAGCGCTGTGGTTTTACCTTATTGATTTTCTATCTTGTGCATAACCTCAAAGGCAAATACAAAGGAGTGACCCGCTTGGTTTTAGTACAATGTCAGGAAAAGAGAAGATCGGGAATTATTTCCAGAATGAAAAGATGCGTCGGCGTAATCCTGAAAATGGTTGTGAAAGTCGAATTGTACGACAGAATCCTCTGTATGTTCAAAGCACAAATAACTGACTTGAGGCGTAGTTAAAAGTTTTGTAAATCCACAAGTATAAGACAGTAGAACGACTTGTATTGACGCTGCTGGGATGACTGAAACACGCACGATGCACTGAGAGGAATGACTGTGCAATTGATGACGCCTGGTTGATATAGCATACACAGTCTCCGCTTGCATCCTCTTTGTCATGTGACTCATGGACCGAAGGTCGTTATGAGGGCATTCATTAGTAATTAACAGGCAGGCGATCGACGAGTTGTTTATTCCACAGTAGGGAGAGAGATGTGTGCAGAGAAAAATTGTGACGGATATCTGTATATACATTACGTCCTTTAGTCATCACAGTCTTGCAAATAGGGGAACAACTGATCCGCATATTGTGACCTTGAATATTCCAGCTAAGATACATTCAAAATCAGAAAATCAGCTTTCAAATGGAGAAAATAAAATAAAAGAAGTTGAATGGAGAGATGGAGATAAGGAGAGAGAGAGAGAGAGAGTGTGTGTGTGTGTGTGTGAGAGAGAGAGATAAAAAAGAGGAAGCTTGTTCCCCTGTGCTTCGCGCACTATGGCCCCGATCAAAAACAAACAGTTCGAGGAGACTCCGGAGTTTCCGGAGAGAGAAAGAGAGATAAGAAGAGACTAGAAGGACTTAGTTCTGTGCCTCGTGCATTGTGACACTCCATCAAAAGCGAATCATTTAGAGGAGACAAAGTGGCAAGAGAAGGGACGCATGTATAAAACGAAATGTTCTTTTTACAGGTGTAAAGCAAGTAATAAATGAATATAATACATGCACATTTACATATCACATTCATTTATTCATGTGATATTTAATATAATAAGTATTAAATGTGATGTAGACATAATATCAATATATCAAATATATAAACATAACAATATATTTGATAAGATAGAATTTTGTAATTGCGTATAAAATTGTATTACATGTACATATTCCTATGAATACATTAGATGGTAATAATACGAGATTTATATACAAATATCTTTCTTTTGTATATTACAGTAAAAGAATTGCTGTATTATACAAAAATGCTTGAGTTCAACGTTCTTATAGAGGTTATGTCTGTCGTCGATAAATGTTTAGAGACACGTGTCTCCAGCAAACATTTACAGATATATTTGCCTGCTAAACATTATATGGATGCCATGAATGCCAGTAAGAATTCTCTAGAATTGCAGTAGGCATTCCTAGCTCATACAAATGTCTCTAAAAACCATAGAATGCTTACTGCCAAATCAAATATCTGTAGCGATTTTGAAAGGCAGTAGAAAATCGTAAAATCTCTAGAAAATGATCACTCGGGTCATCCAAAAAATCTACAACAATATGAATGAATGAATGAATAGTCATATATTTCATCAATGATAATCAAAAATACATCAAAAGTGGAGCATACACTACAAGTGAAGTAAGAAAAGAAGTCATAAAGTCACAAAGCGGTTTGAAATGCGTGCGGCCATGACAGGAAAGCAGTTTTGCCGTCTTACCGTTTTACATAACGGGATTAACAGTCTACCATTTCTAAAATACATCAGTGCATTTAGGGGATGTTCAGGATTGTGTACTTAATTTATCAATTTCATATAAGCAGATTTACGTTTTCAAAAAACATGTTCTTAAATTCACCATTACATTGCGATTTACATATAACTCGCTTTGAACGTTTGAAAACACGCTTTACAATTGACATGATTTGATATAATATTAGGGGATGATATAAAGAACATTGTCAACAAAAAAATCTACAAGAATATCATATGGGTATAAATATGTTAAGTAAGGAATATCATGAACAATATGAAGAACAATGTCGCAAAACAATATACAGAACCATTTCAAAAAAAATATCAAGGACAATATCAACAACAGTTAGAAATATTACAACAGGAATATCAACAAAAGTTAGAAATGTTAAAGCAGAAATTAATGCAACCAGCACAAGCGAATATACTATGTTATCAAGGTCATTACATATTGTGTAAAGATGTTTTTATATTTACAAAAACTTCAGATAATGCTAATTTTCCCTGTCTTCAATGTATGGCGAGCTTTAGAACTAAAGAAGAAATGAATAAACATTTGAAGAATTGTCAACAAAATGAAGCAGTTAAAAATACTTTTACTGAAGAAAATTATCTAGTATATAATAAATGGTATTACAAAAATAAAGTACCCTTTATTATATATTGTGATTTTGAAGCATGTAATGTTAACATGACACAAAGTTCTGGTAAGCATTTGCTTGAACAAAAACCATTATGTTGGGGAATGTACATTCATTCAACTTATCCTGAATTAATTAAATCAGAATATTATCAATACTATGGTGAAGATAGTTCAGAAATGTTTACAAAGAAAATAGAAGAATTAAAAAATATTTTTCACAATTGCTTAAAACAAATAAACCAATGCTTCCATTATCGTATGACCAATTAGTACAATTTGATAATGAAAAAAATTGTTATTACTGTGGTAAAGAATTGGGTAATGATAGTGTAAAAGAGCATGATCATCTAAATGGATTATATAGAGGTGCAGCACATAATTCTTGTAATCTCAATGTTAATAAATTTAGATATAACTCTGTACCTTTATATTTCTACAATGGTTCTAAATACGATTTCCATTTAATAATAAAAGATCTATTCTCATCTGAAAAATTACAACAACTAAGAACAAACGTACTATGTAAAACAGAAGAAGAATATTTTTCAATGCAATTTGGTTGTATTAGAATATTAGATGCATTCAGATTATTTAATCCTTATTCATTAGATGTCATGGGAAAAACGGTGAAACCTGAACAATGTAAAATATGAAATAAATATAATTGAAAACCTTTAAAAGGTATTTTTCCCTACGAACATTTAACTGGAGATATAAATAGAATAAATGAAATAATGCAAGAACATCAACTTTCTTCACGTGATAAACTTAAATCAACATTATAACAATCACAACTATCTGAATAAGACTATGCAGAAGCTGAAAAGAATTGGAGAGAGATAAATTGTAGAACAATGTATGATTATACAATGAAATATTTTCAGATGTATGTATTAATCCTTGATGATCTTTTTGAAAACTTTCGTAACATGTGTGTAGAATATTACGGAATATATCCATGTTATTGTTATTCTACATATGGGTTAACATGGTTAGCAGGGTTGAAACATACAAATGTTAAACTTAAATATTATAAAGAAAGTTCTTATGATAAATTGTTATTTTTGGAATCTGAAATTAGAGGTGGTGTTTCATCTGTTCTTGGTAATAGATATGTTAAATGTTATAATAAGAAAGTAAATCCTGATGATCATGGTTATTTAAAAATTTTAAATCCAGAAAAAAAAGATCAATTTATAAAATTGTTTAATCAAAATATAGAAGGACTTATATCAAATGAAAAGAGTCAAGCAGCAGTTGATGAATTCATGAGAGAAAACTATTTGTTATGTTATGATTTTAATAGCTTATATTTTTCTTGCATGATACAAGAATTACCAACAGGTGAAATGGAATGGAGTACCATTCTTGAATACTAACCTACATCAGATGGTGAAAATAATTATGGTTATATATATGAAGTTGGTTTACCATACCCTGATGATATGAAAGGCTCAACAAAATATATATTACTTTCTGTCCCGAAAATAAAATTCCCAATATAGAAGATTTTTCAGATTATCAAAAATCTTTAATTCCTAAAAAATACAGACCAACAAAAAAACTTATGTTAACACAAAGTAATAAAGGAAAGTATGTTGTTGAAAGAAGAATGTTAGATTGGTATTTAGATCATGGAATGATTCTCACAAAAATTCACCGGAAACTAGTGTATAGAAAATCTAGGTGGTTAAAAGATTATATAGAGTTCAATATTGAAAAACGTAAAATAGCTAGAAGAAATAAAGATGATTTTGGATACGTGTTCTTTAAATTAATGAATAATGCATTTTATGTTAACACTTTAGAAAATGTGCGTAATAGACAAAATATTGAAATAGTTTATGATAAAGATAGACATCAAAATTTAACAAGGAAACTTACATATAAAAGAACTACTAGATTCAGTGATAAACTATGTGCAGTGCATCTAAGACAAAACATTATAAAACATGATAAGTTTAATTTTATAGGATTCACTATATTAGAATTAGCTAAACTATTTAGGTATAGATTTATATATGATTATTTAGCACCTGCTTATTGCGAAAGCTATAAATTACACTTCACAGATACTGATAGCGTTTTCTTAGAATTAACAATACCGTATAATTCTTCACTTGATGAAGAAATTAATAAAATAAAAGATATTCATCCTTCTGATTTATGTAAAGTAAAAGATGAACTAGAAGGAAATGAAGAATACATAACAGATGCTGTATTTTTAAAATCTAAGTGTTATTGTTATAACACAAATTCCAAAACATCTAAAACAAATTCAAAAACAAATACAAAAATATCTAAAACATTATAACGAATTTCAAAGGCATCAGTGGCTAACCAAATAATATTTCAAGATTATAAGAATGCATTATTTAGTAATGAAATAAAAACAGCATGTAATTATAGACTTAATTCAAAGAAACAAAAAATGTATTTAAAAGAGGAACATAAATTAGCATTAGATCCACTTGATGATAAAAGAAAAATTTTACCTGATGGAATAAGTACTCTACCTTTTAAATTCTCTAATTTTCAAGTTTCCTAATTTTTAAAGATTAAGAAAAATTTTAAGAAAAAAATAAATTATTCGATCACTCCGCGAAAATATTTTCTATAACTCTATCATGTATTTTTTTTATCAATATTAATTGTTATGAAGCCATAATCTTTTGACCGAGCATTGTTACACGAATGTTTAAATTTATCTTTATCTCTTATACATAACTCTCTTAAGAAATCACATAAATTTTTTGCATTTATTTCAAATAGTATAAATATATTGGCATTCTTTCTAATAGCACTTCCATCTAATGAATACATACTTTGTGTTAAATAAAAAACACTACACTTGTTATGTCTACCTCTTGTGAAGTAATTTCTCTGAACTGACTGATTTCTATCATTAACACAATCATCAAAAATTACACACTGTTTCATTGTTTTATCTAGTTTACTATGATCTTGCATATTACCACTATCATCTATTAATTGTATCTTTATGTGTTTATTTTTATTAGATTCTTCTAACTGATTATTTTTTGCTGCTTCTTCACACCACGAACTTATTTCTTCTTCATCTTCAGATTTTTCATATTCTTTGAATAATGAAGCAATTGCTGTTTTTGTAAGATTATTTTCAAATCCACATTTTAAAAATTGATAGACGGGTTGCTCTGCTGTTGCTGTATAAATTATAAGATTGTTATAATCCAAAAAATTTGGAGTCGTTCAAATTTTAAATAATAAATATGTTTTTCCACATCCTGATCTTCCACAAATAACTGACAAAACTTTATTAGATAAATTTGGATGATGATTAAATTTAAGTTTTTTTATTTAATGGTAATTTTGTAAAAATTTCTTCACTCATTTTTAATAAAAATTTTTTAAGAAAATTAAACTTCTCTAAACAAAAGATCTATCATAATCTCTTCACCTCCAAAATTTATTTCCTTTTCTTTCTCATCCGTAATTCTAATGTTAATGCTGTTAATAGTTTTTCTTGTAATAGGGAAATATATTAATGTTTGTGGAAATACATTTAATCTATAACCAATGGGTACAGTAAAAGCTGGAAAACTGAATATTAAATTTGACAATTTACCATTTATATATCCTGCTTCAATAATGTCACAATGTACAACAATTGAATTTATTTCAGTTATTTTTGGAATCTTCTCACCTAAATGATAACCTTGACTATAGGTTTGTTTGTTAAATCCTAATAGTTTTGACAAAGATCTATCATGATTAAAATCAACTTGATAATTTTCGTCTAAAGTAGTAGAAAATTTATTAACTGCCGGTTCAACTGCAAAATGTATTTGTTTCTTATTTTTAGATGCTATACCTAAATGTCTCTTAATTTCATTTGATATTGATTCAACTTCGTAAGAACCAGGAAGAAAAGTTAGCATTTTCCATGTTTTACCTTTATCAGTAGAATATCTAAATTGATCATTCACATCTTTTATAACATTTTTAATAGTGTTAAATGTGGAGAAACTAGTCAATGCAATTTGATAATTTTTATTTTGTTCCAAATGTAGAATGGGTTCTATATTACAAGTGTGTGATGAAGTAGTTGCTATAATTTTCAACGTCGTACTAAATTTTGATGAACCCAAAATCTCTGTTAGATTTTCTAAATGATTATTAATTTTTTTCTAAATCTGCTGATGATAATTCTCTCGAATTTTTATTAAATATTTTTTTATAAAAAAATTAAAAAAGACAAATTTCAACTATACTTTTATAATCATCTTCATTTATGATCTTGTTTTCTAACAGTCTTTTTAATATAGCATGAATTTCAATGAAACTAGAATTATGTCCTTCTTTTATTGCAGATATTAAAATATTTAACCTATTCAGCAATTCCTGTGAATCATCTGATAAGAATACAGTTGTTTCTGTTTTAAAACCTTTTCCTACTTTAACTCCCGTTGATGATAAATTTTCTAATTGTTTATAACGTCTAAGAGATTTTACTGCACCAACTCTATCTAACATAGCTTTATATTTTATGAGATCTTCTACAGAATAATTTTTTAAATCTGCTCCTCTTAAAAGATCAACAAAATTTCTATCTAAACTAAAAGGAGATTTATCTGGTGAAAAAACTAAACCTTGAAGAGGTTGTGGAAATATTTCTTTTTGTCCGAGATAAAATCTAGGTATTGTTTTTCCATCTATAAATGAAATAGAATGTTCCAATTGCATAGATTTTGGTAAATTCTTATTAATGTTTGATTCTAATAATCCATAGTCATCTGATATAGTTTTGTGTGCTGGATCTGATATATTAATTTGTTTATCATCATTTGAAAGTTCTTTTTCAAGAGTTTTAAATGGTTCAATAGTTTTTCAAAATCAGTTTTTACTTGCTCGGTTTGTTGCATTTTTTCAAACATATCAGATTGAATACCAGCTTTTATCATTCTATGCTGAGTATGATTTTCTTTCATAATATTTTTTTGTTTTATTAACTCATCTAATTGTTGAATTCTTTTTTGATTATCAGCTTTAATTTTATCCATTTTTAAAATATAATATTTGAATTTTGTGGCAACATTGGAATACAGCAAAAACATTTTACTGAACAAATTATTTTTTTATTGCTTTGGCGTCTAAAGTTTTGTTTAATAAAGTTTTGCTGAAAGTTTCGCTTAAAGTTTTTAGTTCTTCTAAAAGAAATTTATCAGTTTCCTCAATAGAAGTTTTTCCATCCTGTTTATTCTTGTCATCAACTTTTTCTGACTGTAATTGAAATGATATTTGATTTACTTCATTAGCTATTTGATCAATTTTTTCAATCTCATCTAACGTAATAACATTATCATCACATACTCTTTGAAAGTAGTAATGTAATTTGTCATAAACTTCTTTAATATGTAAATGTTTAGTTTTTAATGATTTTCGCTTCTTTGTAATTAAAGATTTATCTATCATTGTAACAAGCGAAGTTGCAAAAACACCCGTACCTGTTAAAGCAGTAGCAATAACAGGAATTGAAAGAGCGCCAGAAGATATAACAATTGTTAAAGCACCTAAACTTACTGTTAAAAATATTCCAATACCTTGTGTTACATTCTTAACTTTAGACCATCTTTTTCTTAATTTATCATAATGTTCTAATCTTAATAATAATTGAGATTCCCTATCTTTCATATAACGTACGCTATCTTTGTGTTTTATTCAATGTTCATCTTTTCGATGTTCATCTTTTCAATGTTCATTTCACTTGTTTTTACTTGTGATAACGAAGGATATATTCTCGAAGTTTCTTCCATTTTTGAGGTTTCCATTTTTTAATAAATATTGTGAATACAATCTTCTGATATTTCTAGACTACTTAAATTTTCGACTACGTGAAATTTTTAGACTATGTAAATTTTGTTTTTTTTCACACTACGTAAATTTTTTGAAATTTTGATTTTTGGAAATTTTGAAAATTTGTTTTTTTCGAAAATTTGGCACTACCTAAATTTTTAATATTTGGAGACTACCTAAATTTTTGAAATTTATAGACTACGTAAATTTTTGAAATCTCGGAAGGTGTGACATCCGGTGCGAGCGAAGCGAAGCGCTGGATGTCATACCCTATACTACTTCTATCTACCATAATATATATGGTAGATCAAATAGAAATAGCAATTGCTCATTGCAAATGGTTCCCGACGCATTAATAAAGTCTGTCGAAGAATTCCAGTGATTATTGATCGTTAAATTCGCTGTAGTTCTAAGATGACGCTTCAAAAAGCGTTTTAAAGCGTTTCCCTCCTGAAAGGGTTAAGATGTTGAGCTTGACGACAAAAAGTAACGATTTGACTGAAGTATCCTGCTTCTCACTTAATCACAGTTCACAGACAAGTGTGACTGATCTGAAGCCTAAGTTTTTTTCCCATTGGATTTATATGTGCCTTCTTTGTTCTTGTCTGACGAGATGAGATGCCGGGTAGACCTCGACAGAGGTGTCGAGAAGATCCCATGTGCTGGAGGTTTGATTTTCGATCCCATGTGTGAACGCTTCATTTTCGATCTCGTGTTGAAGGCTAAACTATATGTCGAAGGGTCTTGGGTTGGAGTCGGAGCCGGGTCCGCCAAAGCCGTACTATAGAGTCGGAGCCGCAACCACCCGGAGCCGTGTCAGCTGGACCATGGCTCCGAAACTCTGCTTATCATATAGAACACGGGATACATAACTCCCAAAATATGAATAACTGAATGTGGGCTTAATGTCAGTTACGAGTTTCTATTCATGGCCCATCCAATCCCCCGGGTACAAGGATTTTAAGCAATCATTTTCGATAGGACAGCTAAGTGTCCACACAACTTCCCCAACGGCGTAACGTGCTGGTCGTATTCTCGTCCTCCTCGATTAGTCAACTGTACATCACGACATCTCGTCCTTTCCTTCGTTTTACGTCTTTTTCACTAACTGAAATCAACATCATTCGAATCATCAAGAAATTTTCTGTCTTCTGGTGTAATTTTGATGATCGTTTTAAGATCGTCATTCGACTTTTTACTGTTTTTTATTCAATTGCTGTGTGCTTTGCAACTTCGCCTCCATGTTGCTTTCCCGACCGCTATTTTCCCTACTTGTCGATCTGGTATCATGTCATCGCCTGTAAAACTGCAATACACGCGAGCCGACATCCTCAATCTCCGACAACCCTACACTCTACCTCGCACACAAAGGCGTCGCTTGTGGTTCCACAACTTGTTGCGCAATCGCGATTCATCTTCTGCTGCCTCCTACGTCCCTTCCATCCTATCCCTTATCCAAACATCTCTTCCAAAGCCCTGTGATGCAAACTTCAATGCCCCCGCCGCTGCGAGAATCAAATTGCGTGAAGCCAAACGTCCCAAACCTCGTGCTCCCTCAATTCTTCTATTCAATGCCCGATCAAGTTTCCCAAAGATTACCGATCTCAAGGTGAGAGTAGCAAAATTTGACCCTGACTTTGTCTGCGTCACTGAGTCCTGGCTTGACGCCTCTACAGACGATCTTTCCATTTCTCTGCCTGGGTACCGTGTGATCAGGCAGGATCGTGATTCCAACGGTGGTGGAGTGATTCTGTTCTATAAAGCAGCTTTCCTCGCGCCTGTTATCAGCAGTGTGAGACTTTCTGACATCAAATCAAATGTTATTTGTTGTAGGTTTCACGAACTTGACGCAACTGTTGTGGTTATTTATCACCCCTACTGGGGTAAGGTCCCTGCCCATGATGTTATGATTGAATATCTGCAGAATTTTATAGATAGCTCTCAATCTAATCGCTTTCTTATTGTTAGTGATGTAAATGATTTGAGGTTGCATTATAATGATTTTTGTGTGTTTAATGATCTCTGTCAGTAGTTACTGAGCCTACCCGTAAAAACAATGTTCTTGACATCGTTATTACTAATCAGAAACATCTCTTTGCACCCCCTATTTGTATTGCCCCTCTTGGGAGGTCTGACCACAGGGGTGTTTTTGTTCAGAGCATTGTCCCGAAAACGGTTCTCACGACTAAAATTAAGGTCCGCAGTTGTACTCCTTCCACCTTTTCTCAATGTCGGTCCATCTTTAGATCTATTGATTGGGATTGCTCCATCTCTGATACTGATGACATTGACCTTCTTGTTGAAAATTTTCAATTGTTTCTCCTCACCTGCTACGAAACCTTTTCCCGGAAAAAACTGTTCGCATGCGGTCAACTGATCCGCCATGGCTGACCTCCTCCCTCAAGGCCCACTCTGATAGTCGAGATAAAGCCTTATCCCGTGGGAATGCCCCCGAATTCATTCAGCTCCGTGAAAAGTTCATTAGTGAGTCCAATAAAGCTAGATTGAAATATCATTCAAACTTGTCTACCACTTCTGTAGGCCTCACTGACAAGTGGAAGTCCATCAATTCCCAGCTTAATCGGACTCCTCCTCGCATCTGCTTAGATGAACCCTATGCTCTTCGGCTCAACAGCCAGTTTTTTGAAGTTTTTCAGCAGCCCGACGTGGATCACTTTGTGGATAATCGTCAACAATCTCCCCCTACCAAGTTCCCCTCTGTCTGTGATAAAGATGTTTTCAGATTAATAAAGTACTCCAAGTCAAACTCCTGTGGACCCGATGGCATTCCTGGGTATTTCTTTCGGATGTTTGCCGACATTCTCTCCATCCCCCTCACCCTTATCTTCAATTTGTGTTTGAAGAATGCAATTTTCCCTAAACCCTGGAAATTAGCCCACATCGTTCCTATACCCAAGAAGGACAGCCAGGATCATCGCCCTATTTCTATATTACCATTTCCCAGTAAAATCCTGGAGAAACTCATTAAGAAACTTGTCCTCCTTCCATCCCTTAATCACGAGCTTGACTCCCGTCAATTTGGGTTCATTTTCGACGGCTTTGGTGGCTGTACAAACGCGCTTATATCAATCCGTCTAACTATGCTTGAACATATGAGCCTCAAGTCGTCGAACATGGTCAACCTGCTTGCTGTTGACTTCCGGAAAGCCTTCAACACGATTAGCCATCAGGCTCTGCTAGAGACTCTCCTTCATAAATTTGACTGTAATCCTTTTGTCATTCGCTTTGTTCGTAACTTTCTTTCAAACCGCATGCAGAGAGTTTCTACTAACGACATTCTGACTCCCTGGAAAGACGTGACCAGCGGCGTTCCTCAGGGATCCATCCTAGGCCCCTTGCTTTTCATCCTCATGATTGATCACCCTCCCCAACTCCCCGACACTCGTTTAGTTGCATACGCTGACGATATTACTTTACTTCATCTATGCGATCCTGACTCTGTTAATAGCTTTCAGTCTGTGGTTGATTCCTTTGTTTCCTGGTCAGAAGCCGAGAAGCTGTCTATTAATGTAAAGAAAACTAAATGCTTAACTGCTTGCCGTCTTTCTCACAGTCCCACACCTGTCCCCGTTTTCATCCATGGTTGTGCTGTTGAACGTGCGAATGTTTTGAAGATTTTGGGAGTGTTTTTCGAGAATGATCTTTCATGGAATTACCAATTTCCCTTTTTATTTAGAAAATGCTGCCGTGGACTTTCTCTTGTAAAAAGGATAAGGAGTAACTGTAGCGACCCGCAAACCATCTGGCAGGCCTATATGGCTTTTGTTTTCAGTCACGTTGCTTACTGCTGGCCATTGTTGTGCGATATGAAAGTTGCTAATTTACGTAGGTTAGAAAGGCTAGATCGCGTTGCCCGTCGATGGGCTGGTGTCTCGGACAAGCAACCTCTCGGCTGTATGCTTGAGAATATTTGTAGACGCCTCATTGTAAAAATTTCCAAATGTAAATATACTAATCCTCTCTCCCAATTTTTTATTGTACGCAACAATGTTTCGTGTGACATGCGGCACCAACGTGTTCTTCTGCCTCAGAGGAGGGAACGAGCTTTCTACCGGAATTCTTTTGTTAAATTTTCTCATTTTTTTATGCCTGATGTACATGTTTCCGTTCCCTCCCTGTCATATACCACTTTCGTATTGGCAAATAATGATTTTCTATTTCTAAGTGGCTGCATATGTTAGTTAGTATCAGTCTGTATATAATTACATGCATGTTCATTCCCTAAGCTAAACCTGAAGATAATCTCAATGCAAATGCTACGAACGCTTTGTTGTCATAAATTAGCTGAAAAGCTGTTGAAGGTCTATTAGGAGTCATCCCACGTACCAATGCTGAGAACTGCTTAAGCTAGATGATCGTCATCACTTGAGATGTGAGTAAATGGGGATATCATCTGAGTATACATGTCTGAGTATGCAATTTTGTGGCGATCGCTTCAGTTTGATGACTCCTAAAATGGACTTCAGTGATTGTGATGAATTTCTTCATGAGGTCCACAGTATTAAGCAAACCTCCACAATAAACACAGCGCCCCCCCCTCGGGAGAGAGTCTTGGTCGGCCGTCCAGGTTGACTTGGGCGGCCGACCAGGTTCTCAGATTTTGAAAAACGACAGAGTTAACGGTGAATTTTGGATGTTTTTGGGCTCTAGCGTCTAAACGGCTGCTCCAATGGCAGATTTGAGTTCAGATTTGGAATCAGGGTGAAATTCTGCATCGGTAGGGTGATTTACAGCTTAATCGGCGAGAAACAATTTTCAACATTTTTCCGATAAACGACAGAGTTAACGGCGAATTTGGGATGTTTTTGGGCTGCACAGCCAAAACGAAGCATCGGATGGGAAAACGGAGGGCAGATTCGGATTCAGCGTCAAATTCTGCATCGGCAGGGTGATTTCCAGCTCCATCGGAGAGAAAAAATTTTTGGGACGTCCCCCCCTCGGCAGCGTTGCTTCCAACTTTGGTTCTAGAGATCGTAGAAAGTCGTGCAATAGCTCGTTTGAAAGCTAAGAGTAAGACAAATTCAGTGAAAGAAACGGCTTGTTCATATCTGTCTTCGTTTAGATGTGAGACGCCATTTAAGATTTGGGAAATTGGCGAAAAACGACAGAGTTAACGGCGAGTTTGGGATGTTTTGGGCTCTAGCGTCTAAACGGCTGCTCCAATGGCAGATTTGAGTTTAGATTTGGAATCAGCGTCAAATTCTGCCTTGGTAGGATGATTTCCAACGCCATCGGAGAGAAAAAGTTTCTGGGACGTCCCCCCCTCTGCAGCGTTGCTTCCAACTTTGGTTCTAGAGATCGTAGAAAGTCGTGCAATAGCTCGTTTGAAAGCTGAGAGTGAGACAAATTCACTGAAAGAGACGGCTTGTTCATATCTATCTTCGTTTAGATGTGAGAGGCAACTTAAGATTTGGGAGATTGGCGAAAAACGACAGAGTTAACGGCGACTGTGGGATGTTTTTGGCTCTATCGTCTAAACGGCTGCTCCAATGGTAGATCTGAGACCAGATTTGGAATCATTGTCAAATTCTACATCCGTGGTGTGATTTTCAGCTGAATCG